>CM076583.1:288874880-288984942 GCA_034641835.2 Pinus albicaulis
GATCTTCTCATAGCTAGAGTCTGTGGCTCTTCCTCTTATGAGTCTTCTTTTTTTGTAGAGTCTGATTCATCCTCCTTTAGTTCAAACTCTATCTTCTCAGGTTCCTTTGGTAGGAATTCATGTTTAACAACATATTTCACCTCTCTAAACACCACATCTCAACTATACACAAACTTCCTTATTTTCGGGTTCCAAAGCTTGTAACCCTTTAAACCATCATTATACCTAATAAAGATGCACCTTTCACATTTATTATCCAACTTGCCCCTTTTCTCCTTTGGAACATGTACATATGCATCACATCCATATACCCTCAAATGTTAAAGAGAGGGTTTCTTACTAATCCATACCTCATGTGGAGTCTTATCCTCCAACACCGATGAAGGTGATCTATTAACCAAATAGCAGCTTCCCATCGCCTCTCGCCTTAATTCTTGTCCTAAACCCAGACTAATGAGCATGCTTCTTGCCTTTTCCATCGTTGTTCTAGTTGTTCCCTGTTCATTCTTGAAAAACTCCATTTTGTCAGTGTGTATGAGTAGTCTTCTCATTATGCTATACCACACTTCTTATAGAACTCTTCAAATTCCTTCTTGCAGAACTCCCCACCATTATCTCTCCTCAGCGCCTTTATCTTCTTCTCTGTTTGGTTTTCCACCATAGCCTTAAATTCTTTAAATCTGTCAAAGACTTTAGATTTCTTCCTCAAGAAATATATCCATGTATTCCTTGAGAAGTCATCTATGAATGAAACATAGTACACAGACTTTCCCAGTGATGGAACTGACACAGGTCCAAACACATCACCGTGCACAAGGTCTAATATCTTGTTCGCCCTCTTAGCACCAGAAGGAAAACTCACCCTATTCTGCTCCCCATATACACAATGTTGACAGAAATCGAAATCTAGAGATAAATTAGACATACCTTCTACCATACCATTTCTATGTAGTATCCAAAGGCCCTTTTCTCCAATATGTCCAAGCCTTGATGCCATAGCATGGTCTTTTCCTCCAGAGATGTTTCAGCTTTCCGCCTCCACTTTCAGGCAGCCGTAGACCATAGAACTATTACACTCATGCACTCATCAATAACAAGGCTACCTTTGTAGCTTGTATAGAGTCTCCAATTCGAACTCGCATTAACACCACTCAACTTTCTTATGGTGCATCTTCCTCTCTCACTATTTTCACACCGCATCATCCACTTCGCTACAACCGTATTCTCCGCCAATGCAGAATAGCGTAACACCAAGAAGTGTTCTAACTCCTTCCACCTTGACCTTTCCACATCCGATGATTCTAGCCCTCCTATCATCCCCTAGGAAGACATCACCACCATCATATTTCTCATACTCGCAGAACCACTCCCTATGGGGAGTGAAGTGAAAGGATGCACCTGAGTCAATCAACCATGACTCATGATCTACGTGTGTATTTGAAGAAGAAGCCAAATACACATCCCCACCTTCATCCGAGGTGGTTTTTGCCTCTGCAGAAGGAGCATCATTAGATCCCTTTCCTTTCTCAGGAGCTTTAGATCTGCATTCCTTTTTGTAGTGCCCTTCCTTTCCGCATTTCCAGCACACCTTTACAAACTTTCCAGGAGATTTAGATCTCCCTCTAGATTTAGATCTCCCACTCTAAACCTTATTCTTGTTTCTGTTCTGGGACCTTCCTCGTACAGATAAGGCATCTCCATTCTGACCCTCCATATTTCTCCGTCTCATTTCCTCCGACAGCAAGGCTGAGACAATGTCATCAAAATTCAAGGTAGCTGTATTGCTACCTATTGCAATAACCAGACTGTCCCACGAGTCTGGTAGAGAGCACAACAAACTGATGCACTTATCTTCATCTGAGATTTTAATATCAACATACGACAGCTGACTTACCACAGTATTGAAGGCGTTCAGATGCTCTGTCACCGAGTCTCCATCCTTCATCCTCAGGTTATACAGCTTTTTCCGCAGGAACAACTTATTCACCAGAGACTTAGATTGGTACAAAGTTCCAAGTTTTTCCCACAAATTCTTCGTCGTAGCTTCCCCAGATACATTCAACAATACTGAATCTGACACACACAACCGTATTGTGCTCTTAGCCTTCCGATCCGCCTTCTCCCCAAACTTTCATCTCACATTCTGCTGGCTTAGTACCCGGATTCACCGCGATCCACCGATCTTAATTCATCATAGATCTCCATCTGATGCTTCATAACCCAAACTCCTCGACCATTAAACTTCTCGATCTCTATCTTCGTCGTCGCCATCTTCTTCACCACAAGAATCGATCCCGTTACATCTCCCATCGAATATGGTCTACCACAAGCCCGAGCAAAAAACCCTCAACAACAAAGGCGTCCCCTTGAAGCCGAAACAGCTCCGATACCAAATGTAGGTTTTAACCCTGAACAGAAATATCTACACACGATTCTTATAACAGAAAATAAACAATAGCAAGAGCATAAAATATAAAACAGATAAACACAGAGATTTTCCCCTGGATCCCAAATCGGGACGACCAGCTTGATTTTTCATTATATTCCTTTTAGTGTTACAACACATATATATATACATGCCGAAGACAAGATAAACCCTAATCCAATAACCCTGATTAATATAGGGCTCCTCGACTCCATCTACAAAATACTGTGGGCCGAAACCATCGAACTCCCAAAACCATGTGCAAAACCACACAAAACCATGGGCGGATCCGCCTGAGTATGTCCGCACAAAAACAAAATTTTGGTCAAGGCCGACCACCTCCCAATCTGGTGGGGGACTTCTTCGCCCTCGTGACTTCCTCAGCCTACGCCCGACGTAAACATACAAATAAGTAGGCTAATCGTGGAAAGAATATAACACATACCCAACATTCTCCTACTTGTTGTTTTCTTTCCACAGGGGGCCACAGGAGAGCTTAGTCATTGGGCCAATTCTTCAACACCCATTGTTTCTCTACACCAAGAGAACTTCTGAGTGCTTACAGACTTCGTCAATGCATCTACAACGTTCTTCAAAGTGTCCACCTTTGCCAGCAACACCCTTTTAGCTTCAACCATATCTCTAACAAAGTGATATTGAACATCAATGTGCTTTGTCTTTGAATGATAAGCAGGGTTCTTAGCCAAGAAAATTGCACTTTGGCTATCACAGTCTATCCCTATAGCTTGTTGTACCAACCCCATACTTGAACACAATCTCTGCAACCAAACTGCTTCCTTGCTTGCATGAGTGGCTGCTATGTATTCTGCCTCTGTAGTTGAAAGAGCCACTACAGACTGTCTTTTACTCATCCAACTGACTGCGCCTCCAAATAGGCTAAACACATACCCACTTGTAGATCTTCTTTCGTCCAGATCTCCAGCCCAGTCTGCATCAACAAAACCATGAATGTCCAACATTCTTTCCAATCCTGGTCTTCCCTGGTAGCACAAGCCATAATCACTAAGTACATATAAACATTCTGAGATCGTTTCATCATTGGCCCAATGCTCCTTCTCTAATGACATAACCTGCTTCAACACACTCCCACCTAGATGTGCAATGTATGGTCTAGGCATGCATCTATCGTGATACATCAGGTTACCCACCGCACTTGCATATGGAAACACGGGACATATCTCCTCTTCTTCTTGTGTCTTGGGACACCGCTCGCACAGATATCTTTACACTCCAGACATAGGAACTTTCACCGGTTTACTATCCTGCATATTGAACCTCTGCAATATAGTCTTGATATACTTCCTCTGGTTTAACCATAGCTTCCTCTTTGCCCGATCTCTCTTAATTTTCATGCCCAAAATATAGTTTGCAGCACCAAGATCCTTCATGTCGAATCTGGAGAACAGTTGGGTCTTCAAATCGTGGATAATTTCTTTGTCATTTCCAATCAACAACATATCATCCACATACAAGACCAAATAAATAACACGGTCACCAATTAATTTGAAATAAACACAGTGATCCTCCTTGCTTCTGGTGAAGCCAAGTCCCTGTATATAGGTATCAAATTTCCGATACCACATCCTTGGTGACCGTTTTAACGCATACAGAGACTTCTTCAACCTGCATACCAGTTCTTTCTTACCCTTCACCATAAAGCCTTCAGGTTGCTTCATGTAGATATCCTCTTCTATATCCCCGTGAAGAAAATTTGTCTTCACATCCATCTGTTCTATCTCAAAATCAAATGCAGCAGCAACAGATAAAAGTAATCTAATAGAAGTAACTTTGGCAACAGGAGAAAAAATATCACCAAAATCAATTCCCGGCACCTGGGAACAACCTTTCGCTACCAACCGAGCTTTGTATTTCTCCACCTTGCCTTCTACATTCATCTTCTTCTTAAACACCCATTTTCTCCCAATGGGCTTCCTTCCAGCCGGCAACTCCACCAGATCCCATGCATCGTTTTTGTGCAAGGATGCCATTTCATCAACCATGGCTTCCTTCCAGAGTTTTCCATCCTCTGAATCTACTGCCTCCCTGACAGTTCTGGGTTCATCATCAGTTATAGTTAAGGCAAAACCTGAACAAAAAGCAGATGGACTATACCTTTCTGGTTGCCTTCTTTCCCGAACTGATCTTCTCAAAGTTGGAGTTTGGGGCTCTTCATCTTCTGAGTCTTCTTCTGTTGTAGAGTCCGATTCATCCTCCTTTAGCTCAAACTCTATCTTCTCAGGTTCCTTTGGTAGGATTTCATGTTTAACAACATTTTTCACTTCTCTAAACACCACATCTCGACTGTACACAACCTTCCTTGTTTCTGGGTTCCAAAGCTTGTAACCCTTTAAACCATCCTTATACCCAATAAATATGCACCTTTCAGATTTATTATCCAACTTGGTCCTTTTCTCCTTTGGAACATGTACATATGCATCACATTCAAATACCCTTAGATGTGAAAGAGAAGGTTTCTTACCAGTCCATACCTCATGTGGAGTCTTATCCTCCAACACTGATGAAGGTGATCTGTTAACCAGATAGCATGCGCCTCATCGCTCTCGCCCGTAATTCTTGTCCAGAACCAGACTGTCTGGTGTTTCTGTATTTCTTCCATCATGTTGTTCCGTTCATTCTTTCGCAACCATTTGCCGAGGTGTTTATGGAGTAGTCTTCTCATTGCAGCATGCACTTCATTAACTCTTCAAATTCCTTCTGCGTAACTCCCCACCATTATCCGTCCTCGCCTTTATCTCTTCTCCTCGTCCGATTTTCCACTGCAGCCTTAAATTCTTTAAATTTGTCAAAGACTTCAGATTTCTTCCTCAAGAAATATATCCATGTGTTCCTTGAGAAGTCATCTATGAATGAAACATAATACACAAATTTTCCTAGTGATGGAACTGACACAGGTCCAAACACATCACTGTGCACAAGTTCTAATATCTTGTTTGCCCTCTTAGCACTAGAAGGAAAACGCACCCGATTATGCTTCCCATATACACAATGTTCACAGAAATCGAAATCCAGAGAGCAATTAGACATACCTTCTACCATACCATTTTTGTGCAGTATCTAAAGGCCTTTCTCTCCAATATGTCCAAGCCTTTGATGCCATAGCATGGTCTTTTCTCCAGACACAGCTAGGCTTTCCGTCCCACTTTCAGGGACCATAGAACTATTACACCCATCAATAACAGTGCTACCTTGTAGCTTGTACAGAGTTCCAGTCCAAACTCCCCGCATTAATACCAGTGCTCCCCGAACCATCTTGCATGCATCTTTCTCGAACACTGTTTTCTACACTCGCATCATCCATCTTGCTTGCGTAAATCAGTTTTCTGGCTAATGAATATGTCTAATATGTAACACCAAGAAGTACACTAATCCTTCCACCTTGGAGTTTCAGCTTGAATTTTCCACGTCTGACGATTCTACCCTTCCTATCATCACCAAAGAAGACATCACCACCATCATATTTCTCATACTCGCAGAACCACTCCCTATGGGGAGTGAAGTGAAAGGATGCACCCGAGTCAATCAAACATGACTTATGATCTACGTGTGTATTTGAATAAGAAGCTAACACACATCCCCACCTTCATCCGAGGTGGTTTTTGCCTCCAGCATGAGCACTAATGCATCCCTTTCCTCTTTCTCTCGTGGAGCTTTAGACGACAAATCTTTTGTAGTGCCCTTCTTTTCCGCATTTCAAAGACTTCTTACAAACTTTCCAGGAGATTTAGATCTCCCTCTAGATTTGGATCTCCCACTCGAAACCTTATTCTTGTTTCTATTTTGGGACCTTCCTCGTACATATAAGGTATCTCCATTCTGGCCCTCCATATTTCTCCTTCTCATTTCCTTCGACAGCAAGGCTGAGACAATGTCATCAAAATTCAAGGTAGTTGTATTGCTACCTATTGCAATAACCAGACTATCCCACGAGTCTGGTAGAGAACACAACAAACTGATGCACTTATCTTCATCTGAGATTTTAATATCAACAGATGACAGCTGACTTACCACAGTATTGAAGGCGTTCAGATGCTCCGTCACCGAGTCTCCATCCTTCATCCTCAGGTTATACAACTTTTTTCCCGCAGAACAACTTATTCACCAGACTTGATTAAAAGTCCCAAGTTTTTCCAATAATCTTCTTCAAAAATTTCCTTCATAAAATACATTCAACAACATCAATCCGGAGACACACAACCGTATTGTGCTCTTAGCCTTCCGATCCACCTTCTTCCAGCTTTCATCTCGACATTCTGCTGGTTTAGTACCTGGACCTACCGCGATCCACCGATCTTTTTATCCACCAACAGATCCTCCATCTTGAGTTTCATAACTCAAACCGACCATTAAGCTTCGATCTCTATCTTCTCCCATTGCCGCCATCTTTTCAACACAAGAATTGATCCCAAGCAGACTCACCAAGAGGTGTATTCACCACAGTTCCAGCAGTAAAACTCAATAACAGCATCCCTAAAGTCAAAACACACCACCAAATGAGCTTTGAACTCGAACATAAATTATCTACACACGAATCTTATAACAGAAAATAAAACAATAGCGAGAGCATAAAACATAAAACGGATAAACACAGAGATTTTCCTCTGGATCCCAAATCGGGACGACCAGCTTGATTTTTCATTATATTCCTTTTAGTGTTACAACACATATATATACATGCCGAAGCATACATAAACCCCAATCCATTAACCTTGGATTAGAACATAACTGTAGTTCCCTCGACCGGATCTACAAAATACCAGGGGTCGAAAACCATCGTACCCCAAAAAACCATGTGAAAACTCATGCACAAAACATGGGTGGGTCCACCTATGAGTGGGACCGCACAAAACACTTGGGCCGGGCCGACCCTGACCCGAACTGTGAGAATTTCTTCGCCTCGCAGACCCCCCCAGCCCACGCCCCGGGACGAATGCACAGCCGTGTGGTGGGGCTAATCGTGGAAATAATATAACATATACCCAACATTCTCCCCACTTTGTTGTTTTCCACTTGGGCCACAGAGAGCTTAGTCATTAATAATTCCTTCAACACCCATTTGCTTTCTCTGCACCACAAGAGAACTTCTGAGTGCTCACAGACTTCGTCAATGCATCTGCAACATTCTTCAAAGTGTCCACCTTTACCAGCAACACCCTTTTAGCCTCAACCATATCTCTAACAAAGTGATATTGAACATCAATGTGCTTTGTCTTTGAATGATACGCAGGGTTCTTAGCCAAGAAAATTGCACTTTGGCTATCACAGTCTATCCTTATAGCTTGCTGTACCAACCCCATACTTGAACACAATCTCCGCAACCAAACTGCTTCCTTGCTTGCATGAGTGGCTGCTATGTATTCTGCCTCTGTAGTTGAAAGCGCCACTACAGACTGTCTTTTACTCATCCAACTGACTGCACCTCCAAATAGGCTAAACACATACCCACTTGTAGATCTTCTTTGGTCCATATCTCCAGCCCAGTCTGCATCAACAAAACCACGAATGTCCAACATTCTTTCCAATCCTGGTCTTCCCTGGTAGCACAAGCCATAATCACTAGTGCCACATAAATATCTAAAAACCCGCTTCACTGCTGTCCAATGCTCCTTCCCTGGGTTTGACATAAACCTGCTCAATACTCCCACTGCATGTGCAATGTCTGGTCTAGTACAGACCATTGCATACATCAAGCTACCCACCGCACTTGCATATGGAACATGGGACATATACTCCTCTTCTTCTTGTGTCTTGGGACACTGTTCATCAGACAGCTTTACACCTACAGGAATAGGAACATTCACCGGTTTACTATCCTGCATATTGAACCTCTGCAATATAGTCTCGACATACTTCCTCTGGTTTAACCAGAGCTTCCTCTTTGCCCGATCTCTCTTAATTTCCATGCCCAAAATATAGTTTCCAGCACCCAGATCCTTCATGTCGAATTTGGAGAACAGTTGGGTCTTCAAATCTTGGATAATTTCTTTGTCATTTCCAATTAACAACATATCATCCACATACAAGACCAAATAAATACTCAGCCACCAGAAAATGAAATAAACAAAGTGTATCTCCTTGCTTCTGGTGAAGCCAAGTCCCCGTATATAGGTATCAAACTTCTGATACCACATCCTTGGTGACTGTTTTAACCCATACAGAGACTTCTTCAACCTGCATACCAGTTCTTTCTTACCCTTCACCATAAAGCCTTCAGGTTGCTTCATGTAGATCTCCTCTTCTAGATCCCTATGAAGAAATGCTGTCTTCACATCCATCTGTTCTATCTCAAAATCAAATGCAACAAAGAATGTATGTTGATCTAATAGAAGTAACTTTGGCAACAAGAGAAAAATATAACTCAAAATCAATTCCGCACTGGGAATAACCTTTCGCTTACCAATCGAGCCGTATTTCTCCACCTTGCCTTCTACATTCATCTTCTTCTTAACACTCATTTGTCTAATATTTCCTTCCAAATGCCATAACCTCACCCGTATCCCATGCATCGTTTTGTGCAAGGATGTCATTTCATCAACCATGGCCTCCTTCCAGAGTTTTCCATCCTCTGAATCTGCTGCCTCCCTGACGGTTCTGGGTTCATCATCAGTTATAGTTAAGGCAAAACCTGAACAGAAATCAGATGGACTATATCTTTCTGGTTGCCTTCTTTCCCGAACTGATCTTCTCAAAGCTGGAGTTCGTGGCTCTTCATCTTTTGAGTCTTCTTCTGTTGTAGAGTCTGATTCATCCTCCTTTAGCTCAAACTCTATCTTCTCGTGTTCCTTTGGTAGGACTTCATGTTTAGCAACATATTTCACTTCTCTAAACACCACATCTCGGCTGTACACAACCTTCCTTGTTTCTGGATTCCAAAGCTTGTAACCCTTTAAACCATCCTTATACCCAATAAAGATGCACTTTTCAGATTTATTATCCAACTTGGTCCTTTTCTCCTTTGGAACATGTACATATGCATCACATCCAAATACCCTTAGATGTGAAAGAGAGGGTTTCTTACCAGTCCATACCTCATGTGGGGTCTTATCCTCCAACTCTGATGAAGGTGATCTGTTAACTAAGTAACATGCAGTCTCCACTGCCTCTGCCCAGAATTCTTGTCCTAACCTGGTACCACTGAGCATGCTTCTTGCCTTTTCCATCAGTGTTCTATTCATTCTTTCTGCAACTCCATTTTGCTGAGGTGTGTATGGAGTAGTCTTCTGCCGTGTTATACCACACTTCTTACAGAACTCTTCAAATTCCTTCTTGCAGAACTCCCCACCATTATCTGTCCTCAACGCCTTTATCTTCTTCTCTGTCTGGTTTTCCACCAGAGCCTTAAATTCTTTAAATTTGTCAAAGACTTCAGATTTCTTCCCCAAGAAATATATCCATGTATTCCTTGAGAAGTCATCTATGAATGAAACATAGTACACAGACTTTCCCAGTGATGGAACTGACACAGGTCCAAACACATCACTGTGCACAAGTTCTAATATCTTGTTCGCCCTCTTAGCACCATAAGGAAAACTCACCCGATTCTGCTTCCCATATACACAATGTTCACAGAAATCGAAATCCAGAGAGCAATTAGACATACCTTCTACCATACCATTTCTATGTAGTATCCGAAGGCTCTTCTCTCCAATATGTCCAAGCCTTTGATGCCATAGCATGGTCTTTTCTCCAGAGACAGCTAGGCTTTCCGCTCCACTTTCAGGAACCACATAACTATTACACCCATCAATAACAGTGCTACCTTGTAGCTTGTACATAGTTCCAGTCCGAACTCCTCGCATTAATACCAGTGCTCCCCGAACCATCTTGCAGGCATCTTTCTCGAACACTGTTTTTACACCTGCATCATCCATCTTGCTTACAGAAATCAGATTTCTGGCCAATGCAGGAATATGCAGAACACCAGGAAGTGTTCTAATCCTTCCACCTTGCAACTTCAGCTTGACCTTTCCACGTCCGATGATTCTGGCCCTCCTATCATCCCCTAGGAAGACATCACCACCATCATATTTCTCATACTCGCAGAACCACTCCCTATGGGGAGTGAAGTGAAAGGATGCACCTGAGTCAATCAACCATGACTCATGATCTACACGTGTATTTGAAGAAGAAGCCAAATACACATCCCCACCTTCATCCGAGGTGGTTTTTGCCTCTGCAGAAGGACCTTCATCAGATCCCTTTCCTTTCTCAGGAGCTTTAGATCTGCATTCCTTTTTGTAGTGCCCTTCCTTTCCGCATTTCCAGCACACCTTTACAAACTTTCCAGGAGATTTAGATCTCCTTCTAGATTTAGATCTCCCACTCGAAACCTTATTCTTGTTTCTGTTCTGGGACCTTCCTCGTACAGATAAGGCATCTCCATTCTGACCCTCCATATTTCTCCGTCTCATTTCCTCCGATAGCAAGGCTGAGACAATGTCATCAAAATTCAAGGTAGTTGTGTTGCTACCTATTGCAATAACCAGACTGTCCCACGAGTCTGGTAGAGAGCACAACAAACTGATGCACTTATCTTCATCTGAGATTTTAATATCAACAGACGAAAGCTGACTTACCACAGTATTGAAGGCGTTCAGATGCTCTGTCACTGAGTCTCCATCCTTCATCCTCAGATTATACAGCTTTTTCTGCAGGAAAAAATTATTCACCAGAGACTTAGATTGGTACAAAGTCCCAATTTTTTCCCACAAATTCTTCGCCGTAGCTTCCCCAGATACATTCAACAATACTGAATCTGAGACACACAGCCGTATTGTGCTCTTAGCCTTCCGATCCAGCTTCTTCCAGTCTTCATTTGACATTCCCATTGGCTTAGTACCCGGATCTACCGCGATCCACTGATCTTTATCCACCAGCAGATCCTCCATCTTGAGTTTCCACAACTCAAAACTCTGACCATTAAACTTCTCGATCTCTATCTTCCCGCTGCTCACCATCTTCTTTCACCACAAGAATCGATCCCGCAGATCTCCCACTGAACAGGGTCTACCACAGGCCCGAGCAAAAAACCCTCAGCAGCAAAGGCATCCCCTTGAGGCCGAAACAGCTCTGATACCAAATGTAGGTTTTAACCCTGAACAGAAATATCTACACACGATTCTTATAACAGAAAATAAACAATAGCAAGAGCATAAAACATAAAACATATAAACACAGAGATTTTCCCCTGGATCCCAAATCGGGACGACCAGCTTGATTTTTCATTATATTCCTTTTAGTGTTACAACACATATATATACATGCCGGAGCATACATAAACCCCAATCCATTAACCCCGGATTAGAACATAACCGTAGTTCCCTTGACCGGATCTACAAAAATACCAGGGGCCGAAAACCATCGAACCCCAAAACCATGTGCAAAACCATGCACAAAACCATGGGCGGATCCGCCTATGAGTGGGTCCGCACAAAAACAAATTTTGGCCGGGGCGCTGCCCCGGACCCCAATGGTGGGGACTTCTTCGCCCCTCGTGACCCCCCAGCTACGCTCGACGCAACATACAGCGCGTGGGGCTAATCGTGGAAAGAATATAACACATACCCAACATTCTCCATATCTCCACTAATAGTTTTTTCACTGTAAATACTATGAGCTATCATTAAATAATTTTCCAACACCCATTGTTTCTCTACACCAAGAGAACTTCTCGAGTGCTCGCGTACTCTGTCAATGCACTAACATTCTCTTCACAAAGTGTCCACCTTTACCAAATAACACCTTTAGCCTCAACCATATTCTAACAAAGTGATATTGAACATCAATGTGCTTTGTCTTTGAATGATAAAGTGTTCCTTAGCCAAGAAAATTGCACTTTGGCTATCATGGCTAGCCTTATGTTTGTTGTACCAACTCATAATGAATACAATCTCGTAACCAAACTTCTTCCTTGCATAGATGAGTGGTCGTTTATGTATTTCCCTCGTAGTTGAAAGAGCCACTACAGATCGTTCTTTACTCATCCAATCGATCGCGCCTCCAAATAGGCTAAACACATACCCACTTGTAGATCTTCTTTGGTCCAGATCTCCAACCCAGTCTGCATCAACAAAACCATGAATGTCCAACATTCTTTCCAATCTTGGTCTTCCCTAGTAGCACAAGCCATAATCACTAGTGCCACGTAAATATCTAAAAACCTGCTTCACTGCTGTTTAATGCTCCTTTCCCGGGTTTGACATAAACCTGCTCAATACTCCCACTGCATGTGCAATGTCTGGTCTAGTACAGACCATTGCATACATCAGGCTACCCACTACACTTGCATATGGAACACGGGACATATCCTTCTCTTCTTCTTGTGTCTTGGGACACCTGCTCAACATGATGCCTCTTTATGACTCCACATGCTGAACCTTTCACCGGTTTACTATCCCAGACATGAACCTCTCGCAATATAGTCTCGACATACTTCCTCTGGTTTAACCAGAGCTTCCTCTTTGCCCGATCTCTCTTAATTTCCATGCCCAAAATATAGTTTGCAGCACCCTGATCCTTCATGTCGAATTTGGAGAACAGTTGGGTCTTCAAATCTTGGATAATTTCTTTGTCATTTCCAATCAACAACATATCATCCACATACAAGACCAAATAAATAACACGGTCACCAATTAATTTGAAATAAACAAAGTGATCCTCCTTGATTCTGGTGAAGCCAAGTCCCCGTATATAGGTATCAAATTTCTGATACCACATCCTTGGTGACTGTTTTAACCCATACAGAGACTTCTTAAACCTGCATACCAGTTCTTTCTTACCCTTCACCATAAAGCCTTCAGGTTGCTTCATGTAGATCTCCTCTTCTAGATCCCCGTGAAGAAATATTGTCTTCACATCCATCTGTTCTATCTCAAAATCAAATGCAGCAGCAACAGATAAAAGTAATCTAATAGAAGTAACTTTGGCAACAGGAGAAAAAATATCACCAAAATCAATTCCCGGAACCTGGGAATAACCTTTCGCTACCAACCGAGCTTTGTATTTCTCCACCTTGCCTTCTACATTCATCTTCTTCTTAAACACCCATTTGCTCCCAATGGGCTTCCTTCCAGCCGGCAACTCCACCAAATCCCATGCATCAGTTTTGTGCAAGGATGCCATTTCATCAACCATGGCCTCCTTCCATAGTTTTCCATCCTCTGAATCTACTGCCTCTCCCCGAAGGGGCCTCGGGTTCATCATCGGGGCTATAGTTAAGGAAAACCCAACGGCATCGTATTTATCATACTCCTTTCCTGCTGCCTTCTTCCCGAATCGATCTTCTCAAAGCCGAGTTTGTGGCTCTTCATCTTCCAAGTCTCTTTCGTTGTAGAGATTCTTTCGTTGTAGAGTTTGATTCATCCTCCTTTAGCTCAAACCTATCTTCTTAAAGTTCCTTTAGACTTCTGCTAATGAACATTTTTCACTTCTAAACACCACATCTCGGCTGTACACAACCTTCCTTGTTTCTGGGTTCCAAAGCTTGTAACCCTTTAAACCATCCTTATACCCAATAAAGATGCACTTTCAGATTTATTATCCAACTTGGTCCTTTTCTCCTTTGGAACATGTACATATGCATCACATCCAAATACCCTTAGATGTGAAAGAGAGGGTTTCTTACCAGTCCATACCTCGTGTGGAGTCTTATCCTCCAACACCGATGAAGGTGACCAACCCAAAATACACGTGGCTCTCTTACCGCTCCGCCTGCACTCTTGTCCTAAACCCACCACCGAGTACAGTCATTTTTCCATCAGTGTTCAGTTCATTCTTTCTGCAACTCCATTTTGCTGCGGTGTGTATGGAGTAGTCTTCTTTCGTGCTATACCACACTTCTTACAGAACTCTTCAAATTCCTTCTTGCAGAACTCCCCACCATTATCTGTCCTCAGCACCTTTATCTTCTTCTCTGTCTGGTTTTCCACCAGAGCCTTAAATTTTTTAAATTTGTCAAAGACTTCAGATTTCTTCCTCAAGAAATATATCCATGTATTCCTTGAGAAGTCATCTATGAATGAAACATAGTACACAGACTTTCCCAGTGATGGAACTGACACAGGCCCAAACACATCACTGTGCACAAGTTCTAATATCTTGTTTGCCCTCTTAGCACCAGAAGGAAAACTCACCCGATTCTGCTTTCCATATACACAATGTTCACAGAAATCGAAATCCAGAGAAAAATTAGACATACCTTCTACCATACCATCTCTATGCAGTATCCGAAGGCCCTTCTCTCCAATATGTCCAAGCCTTTGATGCCATAGCATGGTCTTTTCTCCAAAGACAGCTAGGCTTTCCGCTCCACTTTCAGGAACCATAGAACTATTACACCCATCAATAACAGTGCTACCTTGTAGCTTGTATAGAGTTCCAGTCCGAACTCCCCGCATTAGTACCAGTGCTCCCCGAACCATCTTGCAGGAATCTTTCTCGAACACTATTTTTACACCAGCATCATCCATCTTGCTTACAGAAATCAAATTTCTAGCCAATGCAGGAATATGCAGAACACCAGGAAGTGTTCTAATCCTTCCACCTTGCAGCTTCAGCTTGACCTTTCCACATCCGATGATTCTGGCCCTCCTATCATCCCCTAGGAAGACATCACCACCATCATATTTCTCATACTCGCAGAACCACTCCCTATGGGGAGTGAAGTGAAAGGATGCACCTGAGTCAATCAACCATGACTCATGATCTACATGTGTATTTGAAGAAGAAGCCAAATACACATCCCCCCCTTCATCCGAGGTGGTTTTTGCCTCTGCAGAAGGAGCATCATCAGATCCCTTTCCTTTCTCAGGAGCTTTAGATCTGCAGTCCTTTTTGTAGTGCCCTTCCTTTCCGCACTTCCAGCACACCTTTACAAACTTTCCAGGAGATTTAGATCTCCCTCTAGATTTGGATCTCCCACTCGAACCCTTATTCTTGTTTCTGTTCTGGGACCTTCCTCGTACAGATAAGGCATCTCCATTCTGACCCTCCATATTTCTCCGTCTCATTTCCTCCGACAGCAAGGCTGAGACAATGTCATCAAAATTCAAGGTAGTTGTATTGCTACCTATTGCAATAACCAGACTGTCCCACGAGTCTGGTAGAGAGCACAACAAACCGATGCACTTATCTTCATCTGAGATTTTAATATCAACAGACGACAGCTGACTTACCACAGTATTGAAGGCGTTCAGATGCTCTGTCACCGAGTCTCCATCCTTCATCCTCAGGTTATACAAATTTTTCCGCAGAACAAACTTATTCACTGTGGAATTTAGATTGGTACAAAGTCCCAAGTTTTTCCCACAAATTCTTTCGTACTCTTCCCCGCATACATTCAACAATACTGAATCCGAGACACACAACCGTACAGCTTCTTAGCCTTCCGATCCAATTTCTTCCAGTCTTCATCTGACATTGCCGTTGTTTTAGTACCTAGATCTACCGCGATCCACTGATCTTTATCCACCAGTAGATCCTCCATCTTGAGTTTCCACAAATCAAAACTCTGACCATTAAATTTCTTGATCTCTATCTTTTCGCCGCTCGCCATCTTCTTTCACCGCAAGAATCGATCCCACAAATCTCCCACTGAACAGGGTCTACCTCAGGCCCGAGCAAAAAACCCTCAGCAGCAAAGGCCCCCCCAAGCCGAAACAACACACCAAATGTAGGTTTTAAACCTGAACAGAAATTATCTACACACGAATCTTATAACAGAAAATAAACAATAGCGAGAGCATAAAACATAAAACAGATAAACACAGAGATTTTCCCCTGGATCCCAAATTGGGACTACCAGCTTGATTTTTCATTATATTCCTTTCAGTGTTACAACACATATATACATGCCGAAGCATACATAAACCCCAATCCATTAACCCTGGATTAGAACATAACCGTAGTTCCCTTGACGGAATCTACAAAATACCAGGGGCCGAAACCATCATGCCTCAAAACCATGTGCAAACCCATGCACAAAAACATGGGCGGGTCTGCCCACCGAAAAATAGGGTCCAATTTTTTTGGACCCCAAACAGGGGGGGCTGCCGCCCCCCCTTGTGACCCCCCTGCTGTGCCCGGCGCAACGTACTGGGAGAACTGTCGCCCCCCGCGCGCGACTAGTCGTGGAAACAATATAACACATACCCAACATTCTCCCACTTGTTGTTTTCCTTCCACAGGGGGCCACAGGAGAGCTTAGTCATTGGGCCAATTCTTCAACACCCATTGTTTCTCTACACCAAGATAACTTCTGAGTGCTCACAGACTTCATCAATGCATCTGCAACATTCTTCAAAGTGTCCACCTTTACCAGCAACACCCTTTAGCCTCAACCATATCTCTAACAAAGTGATATTGAACATCAATGTGCTTTGTCTTTGAATGATAAGCAGGGTTCTTAGCCAAGAAAATTGCACTTTGGCTATCACAGTTTATTCTTATAGCTTGTTGTACCAACCCCATACTTGAACACAATCTCTGCAACCAAACTGCTTCCTTGCTTGCATAAGTGGATGCTATGTATTTTGCCTCTGTAGTTGAAAGTGCCACTACAGACTGTCTTTTACTCATCCAATTGACTGCACCTCAATATAGGCTAAACACATACCCACTTGCAGATCTTCTTTGGTCCAGATCTCCAGCCCAGTCTACATCAACAAAACCATGAATGTCCAACATTCTTTCCAATCCTGGTCTTCCCTGGTAGCACAAGCCATAATCACTAGTGCCACGTAAATATCTGAAAACCCGCTTCACTGCTGTCCAATGCTCCTTCCCTGGGTTTGACATAAACCTGCTCAATACTCCCACTGCATGTGCAATGTCTGGTCTGGTACATACCATTGCATACATCAGGCTACCCACTGCTCTTGCATATGGAACACGGGACATATACTCCTCTTCTTCTTGTGTCTTGGGACACTGTTCAACAGACATCTTTACACCTACAGGAATCGAAACATTCACCGGTTTACTATCCTACATATTGAACCTCTGCAATATAGTCTCGACATACTTCCTTTGTTTTAACCAGAGCTTCCTCTTTTCCTGATCTCTCTGAATTTCCATGCCCAAAATATAGTTTGCAGCACCAAGATCCTTCATGTCGAATTTGGAGAATAGTTGGGTCTTCAAATCTTGGATAATTTCTTTGTCATTTCCAATCAACAACATATCATCCACATACAAGACCAAATAAATAACATTGTCACCAATTAATTTAAAATAAACACAGTGATCCTCCTTGCTTCTGGTGAAGCCAAGTCCCCATATATAGGTATCAAATTTCTGATACCACATCCTTGGTGACCGTTTTAACCCATACAGAGACTTCTTCAACCTGCATACTAGTTCTTTCTTACCCTTCACCATAAAGCCTTCAGGTTGCTTCATGTAGATCTCTTCTTCTAGATCCCCGTGAAGAAATGTTGTCTTCACATCCATCTGCTCTATCTCAAAATCAAATGCAGCAGCAACAGATAGAAGTAATCTAATAGAAGTAACCTTGGAAACAGGAGAAAAAATATCACCAAAATCAATTCCCGGCACCTGGGAATAACCTTTTGCTACCAACCGAGCTTTGTATTTCTCCACCTTGCCTTCTACATTCATCTTCTAACATCCATTTGTTCCCCAATGGGCTTCCTTCCACGCAACCCACCCGTATCCTTTTCATCGTTTTTGTGTACATTTTTTTCATCAACCATGGCCTCCTTCCAGAGTTTTCCATCCTCTGAATCTACTGCCTCCCTGATAGTTCTGGGTTCATCATCAGTTATAGTTAAGGCAAAACCTGAAGAGAAAGCAGATGGACTATACCTTTCTGGTTGCCTTCTTTCCCGAACTGATCTTCTCAAAGCCGGAGTTTGTGGCTCTTCATCTTCTGAGTCTTCTTCTGTTGTAGAGTCTGATTCATCCTCCTTTAGCTCAAACTCTATCTTCTCAGGTTCCTTTGGTAGGACTTCATGTTTAACAACATTTTTCACTTCTCTAAACACCACATCTCGACTGTACACAACCTTCCTTGTTTCTGGGTTCCAAAGCTTGTAACCCTTTAAACCATCCTTATACCCAATAAAGATGCACCTTTCAGATTTATTATCCAACTTGGTCCTTTTCTCCTTTGGAACATGTATATATGCATCACATCCAAATACCCTTAGATGTGAAAGAGAGGGTTTCTTACCAGTCCATACCTCATGTGGAGTCTTATCCTCCAACGCTGATGAAGGTGATCTGTTAAATAAGTAACATGCAGTCTCCACTGCCTCTGCCCAGAATTCTTGTCCTAACCCGGTACCACTGAGCATGCTTCTTGCCTTTTCCATCAGTGTTCTATTCATTCTTTCTGCAACTCCATTTTGCCGAGGTGTGTATGGAGTAGTCTTCTGCCGTGCTATACCACACTTCTTACAGAACTCTTCAAATTCCTTCTTGCATAACTCCCCACCATTATCTATCCTCAACGCCTTTATCTTCTTCTCTGTCTCGTTTTCCACCAGAGCCTTAAATTCTTTAAATTTTTCAAAGACTTCAGATTTCTTCCTCAAGAAATATATCCATGTATTCCTTGAGAAGTCATCTATGAATGAAACATAGTACACAGACTTTCCCAGTGATGGAACTGACACAGGTCCAAACACATCACTGTGCACAAGTTCTAATATTTTGTTCGCCCTCTTAGCACTAGAAGGAAAACTCACCCGATTCTGCTTCCCATATACACAATGTTCACAGAAATCGAAATCCAGAGAGAAATTAGACATACCTTCTACCATACCATTTCTATGTAGTATCCGAAGGCCCTTCTCTCCAATATGTCCAAACCTTCGATGCCATAGCATGGCCTTTTCTCCAGAGATAGCTAAGCTTTCCGCTCCATTTTCAGGAACCACATAACTGTTACACCCTTCAATAATAGTGCTACCTTGTAGCTTGTACAGAGTTCCAGTCCGAACTCGCTACATCACCAATATTCTCGAACCATCTTGGCAGCATCTTTCATAACACTATTTTCACACTGCATCATCCATAACTCTTAAGTGTAACCGATTTCTTAATTTTGTAGAATATGCAACACCAAGTAATCTAATCCTTCCACCTTTGGCAAGTTTTCCAGCTGACCTTCCGGATCCGATGATCTAGCCTCCTATCATCCCCTAGGAAGACATCACCATCATATTTCTCATACTCATAGAACCACTCCCTATGGGGAGTGAAGTGAAAGGATGCACCTGAGTCAATCAACCATGACTCATGATCTACATGTGTATTTGAAGAAGAAGCCAAACACACATCCCCACCTTCATTTGAGGTAATTTTTCCCTCTGCAGAAGGAGCATCATCAGATCCCTTTCCTTTCTCAGGAGCTTTAGATCTGCAGTCCTTTTTGTAGTGCCCTTCCTTTCCGCATTTCCAGCACACCTTTACAAACTTTCCAGGAGATTTAGATCTCCCTCTAGATTTAGATCTCCTACTCGAAACCTTATTCTTGTTTCTGTTCTGGGACCTTCCTCGTACAGATAAGGCATCTCCATTCTGACCCTCCATATTTCTCCGTCTCATTTCCTCCGACAGCAAGGCTGAGACAATGTCATCAAAATTCACGGTAGTTGTATTGCTACCTATTGCAATAACCAGACTGTCCCACGAGTCTGGTAGAGAGCACAACAAACTGATGCACTTATCTTCATCTGAGATTTTAATATCAACAGAAGACAACTGACTTACCACAGTATTGAAGGCGTTCAGATGCTCTGTCACCGAGTCTCCATCCTTCATCCTCAGGTTATACAGCTTTTTCCGTAGGAACAACTTATTCACCAGAGACTTAGATTGGTACAAAGTCCCAAGTTTTTCCCACAAATTATTCACCGTAGCTTCCCCAAATACATTCAACAATACTGAATCTGAGACACACAACCGTATTGTGCTCTTAGCCTTCCGATCCAGTTTCTTCCAGTCTTCATCTGACATCGTCGTTGGTTTAGTACCTGGATCTACCGCGATCCACTGATCTTTATCCACCAGCAGATCCTCCATCTTGAGTTTCCACAACTCAAAACTCTGACCATTAAATTTCTCGATCTCTATCTTTCCACCGCTCGCCATCTTCTTTCACCACAAGAATCGATCCCGCAGATCTCCCACTGAACAGGGTCTACCACAGGCCCGAGCAAAAAGCCCTCAACAACAAAGGCATCCCCTTGAAGCCGAAACACCTCTGATACCAAATGTAGGTTTTAACCTTGAACAGAAATTATCTACACACGAATCTTATAACAGAAAATAAACAATAGCGAGAGCATAAAACATAAAACAGATAAACACAGAGATTTTCCCCTGGATCCCAAATTGGGACGACCAGCTTGATTTTTTCATTATATTCCTTTTAGTGTTACAACACATATATATACATGCCGGAGCATACATAAACCCCAATCCATTAACCCTGGATTAGAACATAACCGTAGTTCCCTTGACCGGATCTACAAAATACCAGGGGCCGAAAACCATCGAACCCCAAAACCATATGCAAAACCATGCACAAAACCATGGGCAGATCAGCCTATGAGTGGGTCCGCACAAAAACCAATTTTGGCCGGGGCGCTGCCCCGGACCCCAACGGTGGGGACTGCTTCGCCCCTCGTGACCCCCCAGCTACGCCCGACGCAACATACAACGTGTGGGGCTAATCGTGGAAAGAATATAACATATACCCAACATTCTCCCACTTGTTGTTTTCTTTCCACGGGGGGCCATAAGAGAGCTTAGTCATTTTCCCAATTCTTCAACACCCATTGTTTCTCTACACCAAGAGAACTTCTGAGTGCTCACAGACTTCGTCAATGCATCTGCAACATTCTTCAGAGTGTCCACCTTTACCAACAACACCCTTTTAGCCTCAATCATATCTCTAACAAAGTGATATTGAACATCAATGTGCTTTGTCTTTGAATGATAAGCAGGGTTCTTAGCCAAGAAAATTGCACTTTGGCTATCACAGTCTATCCTTATAGCTTGCTGTACCAACCCCATACTTGAACACAATCTCAGCAACCAAATTGCTTCCTTGCTTGCATGAGTGGTTGCTATGTATTCTGCCTCTGTAGTTGAAAGAGCCACTACAGACTGTCTTTTACTCATCCAACTGACTGCGCCTCCAAATAGGCTAAATACATACCCACTTGTAGATCTTCTTTGGTCCAGATCTCCAGCCCAGTCTGCATCAACAAAACCACGAATGTCCAACATTCTTTCCAATCCTGGTCTTCCCCGGTAGCACAAGCCATAATCACTAGTGCCACGTAAATATCTGAAAACCCGCTTCACTACTGTCCAATGCTCCTTCCCTGGGTTTGACATAAACCTGCTCAATACTCCCACTGCATGTGCAATGTCTGGTCTAGTACAGACCATTGCATACATCAGGCTACCCACTGCACTTGCATATGGAACACGGGACATATCCTTCTCTTCTTCTTGTGTCTTGGGACACTGTTCAGCAGACAACTTTGCACCTACAGGAATAGGAACACTCACTGGTTTACTATCCTGCATATTGAACCTCTGCAATATAGTCTCGACATACTTCCTCTGGTTTAACCAGAGCATCCTCTTTGCCCGATCTCTCTTAATTTCCATGCCCAAAACATAGTTTGCAGCACCAAGATCCTTCATGTCGAATTTGGAGAACAGTTGGGTCTTCAAATCTTGGATAATTTCTTTGTCATTTCCAATCAACAACATATCATCCACATACAAGACCAAATAAATAACATGGTCACCAATTAATTTAAAATATGCACAGTGATCCTCTTTGCTTATGGTGAATCCAAGTCCCCATATATAGGTATCAAATTTCCGATACCAAATCCTTGGTGACTGTTTTAACCCATACAGAGACTTTGTTAACCTACATACCAATTCCTTCTTACCCTTCACCATAAATCCTTCAGGTTGCTTCATGTAGATCTCCTCTCCCAGATCCCCTTGAAGAAATTTTGTCTTCATATCCATATGTTCTACCTCAAAATCCAAATGCAACAAAGAACAGATAAAAAGTAATCTAATAGAAGTAACCTTGGCAACAGGAGAAAAAATATCACCAAATCAATTCCCAGCACCTGGGAATAACCTTTCGCTACCAACCGAGCTTTGTATTTCTCCACCTTGCCTTCTACATTCATCTTCTTCTTAAACACCCATTTGCTCCCAATGGGCTTCCTTCCAGCCGGCAACTCCACCAGATCCCATGCATCTTTTTTGTGCAAGGATGCCATTTCATCAACCATGGCCTCCTTCCAGAGTTTTCCATCCTCTGAATCTACTGCCTCCCTGACAGTTCTGGGTTCATCATCAGTTATAGTTAAGGCAAAACCTGAATAGAAAGCAGATGGACTATACCTTTCTGGTTGCCTTCTTTCTCGAACTGATCTTCTCAAAGCTTGAGTTTGTGGCTCTTCATCTTCTGAGTCTTCTTCTGTTGTAGAGTCAGATTCATCCACCTTTAACTCAAACTCTATCTTCTCAAATGTCTTAAGGACTTCTCAAGTTTAACATTATTTTTCACTTCTCTAAACACCACATCTCACCAGTACACAACCCTTGTTTCTCGGATTCCAAAGCTTGTAACCCTTTAAACCATCCTTATACCCACAAAGATAACTTTCAGATTTATTATCCAACTTGGTCCCTTTCTCCTTTTGGAACATTTACATATGCATCACATCCAAATACCCTTAGATGTGAAAGAGAAGGTTTCTTACTACCCATACCTCATGTGGGGTCTTACCCTCCAACACCGATGAAGGTGATCTGTTAACCAAACATCATGCGCCTCTACCGCCTCCTCGCCTGCACTCTTGTCCTAAACCTGCACCAATGAGCATGCTTCTTGCCTTTTCCCACTAATTTGCTCATTCTTTCGCAATTTTACTGTGTTTGAGGTGTGTATGGAGTAGTCTTCTCATTGCAAGATCACTGTACACTTCCCTACTAACTCTTCAAATTCCTTCTTGCAGAACTCCCCACCATTATCTCTCCTCAATGCCTTTATCTTCTTCTCTGTCTGGTTTTCCACCAGAGCCTTAAATTCTTTAAATTTGTCAAAGACTTCAGATTTCTTCCTCAAGAAATATATCCATGTGTTCCTTGAGAAGTCATCTATGAATGAAACATAGTACACAGATTTTCCTAGTGATGGAACTGACACAGGTCCAAACACATCACTCTGCACAAGTTCTAATATCTTGTTTGCCCTCTTAGCACCAGAAGGAAAACTCACCCGATTCTGCTTCCCATATACACAATGTTCACAGAAATCGAAATCCAGAGAACAATTAGACATACCTTCTACCATACCATTTGCAAAAGATCTCGAAGGCCCTTCTCTTCCTTCTCTCCAATACTATGTCCAGCTTTGATTAGCAGCATGGTCTTTTCCAGACAGCTTTCCCGCCTCCACTTTCAAAAGAACCATAGAACCACATAACGATCAATAACAAAGTACATTCTTGTAGCTTGTATAGAGTTCCAGTTCGAACTCCCCGCATTAATACCAGTGCTCCCCGAACCATCTTGCAGGCATCTTTCTCAAACACTGTTTTTACACCTGCATCATCCATCTTGCTTACAAAAATCATATTTCTGGCCAATGCAGGAATATGCAGAACACCAGGAAGTGTTCTAATCCTTCCACCTTGCAGCTTCAGCTTGACCTTTCCACGTCCGATGATTCTAGCCCTCCTATCATCCCCTAGGAAGACATCACCACCATCATATTTCTCATACTCGCAGAACCACTCCCTATGGGGAGTGAAGTGAAAGGATGCACCTGAGTCAATCAACCATGACTCATGATCTACGTGTATTTGAAGAAGAAGCCAAATACACATCCCCACCTTCATCCGAGGTGGTTTTTGCCTCCGCAGAAGGAGCATCATCAAATCCCTTTCCTTTCTCAGGAGCTTTAGATTTGCACTCCTTTTTGTAGTGCCCTTCCTTTCCATATTTCCAGCATACCTTTACAAACTTTCCAGGAGATTTAGATCTCCCTCTAGATTTGGATATCCGACTCAAAACATTATTCTTGTTTCTATTTCGACCTTTCCCGTACGTATATGTGCATTCCATTCCCGACCTCCATATTTCTCCTTTCATTTCGATTAACATTGGAATGGCCATCAAACGAACAGAATATGTGTATGACCTATTGCAACTGCATCGTCCCACGAGTCCTGCAGATATATAAATAAACTCCATGCACTTATCTTCATCTCGATATTTTAATATCAACGTACGCATGTGAGGACTTACCACAATATTGAAGGCGTTCAAATGCTCTATCACCGAGTCTCCATCCTTCATCCTCAGGTTATAAATATTTTTCCGCAAGAACAACTTATTCACCAGATACTTATATTGGTACAAAGTCCAAATTTTTTCCCACAAATTCTTCGTCGTAGCTTCCCCAGATACATTCAAAAATACTAAATCTGAGACACACAACCGTATTGTGCTCTTAGCCTTCTAATCCAGCTTCTTCCAGTCTTCATCTGACATTCCCGTTGGCTTAGTACCTGGATCTACCGCGATCCACTGATCTTTATCCACCAGCAGATCCTCCATATTGAGTTTCCACAACTCAAAACTCTGACCATTAAACTTTTCGATCTCTATCTTCCCGCTGCTCGCCATCTTCTTTCACCACAAGAATCGATCCCGCAGATCTCCCACTGAACAGGGTCTACCACAGGCCCGAGCAAAAAACCCTCAGCAGCAAAGGCATCCCCTTGAAGCCGAAACAGCTCTGATACCAAATGTAGGTCTTAACCCTGAACAGAAATTATCTACACACGAATCTTATAACAGAAAATAAAACAATAGCGAGAGCATAAAACATAAAACAGATAAACACAGAGATTTTCCCCTGGATCCCAAATCGGGACGACCAGCTTGATTTTCATTATATTCCTTTTAGTGTTACAACACATATATATACATGCCGAAGCATACATAAACCCCAATCCATTAACCCTGGATTAGAACATAACCGTAGTTCCTTTGACCGGATCTCCAGTCACTGTGTGGGCCGAAGGAAGACGACTCCAAAACCAGGCAAAACCATGCATTGGCAACCATGGGCGATCCGCCATGAGTGGGTCCGCTTAAAAGAATTTGTTAGCCGGGAGATGATGTCTGACCAACGGTGATCTTCGCTTCAGACTTTCGCCTACGCCCGACGTAACATACAGCGCGTGGGGCTAATCGTGGAAAGAATATAACACATACCCAACATTCTCCCACTTGTTGTTTTCTTTCCACAGGGGGCCACAGGAGAGCTTAGTCATTGGGCCAATTCTTCAACACCCATTGTTTCTCTACACCAAGAGAACTTCTGAGTGCTCACAGACTTCGTCAATGCATTTGCAACATTCTTCAAAGTGTCCACCTTTACCAGCAACACCTTTTTAGCCTCAACCATATCTCTAACAAAGTGATATTGAACATCAATGTGCTTTGTCTTTGAATGATAAGCAGGGTTCTTAGCCAAGAAAATTGCACTTTGGCTATCACAGTCTATCCTTATAGCTTGCTGTACCAACCCCATACTTGAACACAATCTCTGTAACCAAACTTCTTCCTTGCTTGCATGAGTGGCTGCTATGTATTCTGACTCTGTAGTTGAAAGCACCACTACAGACTGTCTTTTACTCATCCAACTGACTGCACCTCCAAATAGGCTAAACACATACCCACTTGTAGATCTTCATTCAGATCTCCAAACCCGCCCACATCAACAAAACCATGAATGTCCAACATTCTTTCTAATCCTGGTCTTCCTTGGTAGCACAAGCCATAATCACTAGTGCCACATAAATATCTGAAAACCCGCTTCACTGATGTCCAATGCTCCTTCCCTGGTTTGACATAAACTTGCTCAATACTCCCACTGCATGTGCAATGTCTGGTCTAGTACAGATCATTGCATACATGAAGCTACCCACTGCACTTGCATATGGAACACGAGACATATCCTCCTCTTATTATTGTGTCTTGGACACTGTTCAAAAGATAGCTTTACACCTACAGGAATAGGAACATTCACCGGTTTACTATCCTGCATATTGAACCTCTGCAATATAGTCTCGACATACTTCCTCTGGTTTAACCAGAGCTTCCTCTTTGCCCAATCTCTCTTAATTTCCATGCCTAAAATATAGTTTGCAGCACCCAGATCCTTCATGTCGAATTTGGAGAACAGTTGGGTCTTCAAATCTTGGATAATTTCTTTGTCATTTCCAATCAACAACATATCATCCACATACAAGACCAAATAAATAAAACGGTCACCAATTAATTTGAAATAAACACAGTGATCCTTCTTGCTTCTGGTGAAGCCAAGTCCCCGTATATAGGTATCAAATTTCTGATACCACATCCTTGGTGACTGTTTTAACCCATACAGAGACTTCTTCAACCTGCATACCAGTTCTTTCTTACCCTTCACCATAAAGCCTTCAGGTTGCTTCATGTAGATCTCCTCTTTTAGATCCCCGTGAAGAAATGTTGTCTTCACATCCATCTGTTCTATCTCAAAATCAAATGCAGCAGCAACAGATAAAAGTAATCTAATAGAAGTAACTTTGGCAACATGAGAAAAAATATCACCAAAATCAATTCCCGGCACCTGGGAATAACCTTTCGCTACCAACTGAGCTTTGTATTTCTCCACCTTGCCTTCTACATTCATCTTCTTCTTAAACACCCATTTGCTCCCAATGGGCTTCCTTCCAGCCGGTAACTCCACCAGATCCCATGCATCGTTTTTGTGCAAGGATGCCATTTCATCAACCATGGCCTCCTTTCAGAGTTTTCCATCCTCTGAATCTACTGCCTCCCTGACAGTTCTGGGTTCATCATTAGTTATAGTTAAGGAAAAACCTGAACAGAAAGCAGATGGACTATACCTTTCTGGTTGCCTTCTTTCCCGAACTGATCTTCTCAAAGCTGGAGTTTGTGGCTCTTCATCTTCTGAGTCTTCTTCTATTGTAGAGTCTGATTCATCCTCCTTTAGCTCAAACTCTATCTTCTCATGTTCCTTTGGTAGGACTTCATGTTTAACAACATCTTTCACTTCTCTAAACACCACATCTCAGCTGTACACAACCTTCCTTGTTTCTAGGTTCCAAAGCTTGTAACCCTTTAAACCATCCTTATACCCAATAAAGATGCACCTTTCAGATTTATTATCCAACTTGGTCCTTTTCTCCTTTGGAACATTTACATATGCATCACATCCAAATACCCTTAGATGTGAAAGAGAAGGTTTCTTACCAGTCCATACCTCATGTGGGGTCTTACCCTCCAACACTGATGAAGGTGATCTGTTAACCAAATAGCATGCAGTCTCTACTGCCTCTGCCCAGAATTCTTGTCCTAAACCGGTACCACTGAGCATGCTTCTTGCCTTTTCCATCAGTGTTCTGTTCATTCTTTCTGCAACTCCATTTTGCTGAGGTGTGTATGGAGTAGTCTTTTTCCGTGCTATACCACACTTCTTACAGAACTCTTCAAATTCCTTCTTGCAGAACTCCCCACCATTAACTGTCCTCAGCGCCTTTATCTTCTTCTCTGTCTGATTTTCCACCAAAGCCTTAAATTCTTTAAATTTGTCAAAGACTTCAGATTTCTTCCTCAAGAAATATATCCATGTGTTCCTTGAGAAGTCATCTATGAATGAAACATAGTACACAGATTTTCCTAGTGATGGAACTGACACAGGTCCAAACACATCACTGTGCACAAGTTCTAATATCTTTTTTGCCCTCTTAGCACCAGAAGGAAAAATCACTCGATTCTGCTTCCCATATACACAATGTTCACAGAAATCAAAATCCAGAGAACAATTAGACATACCTTCTACCATACCATTTCTGTGCAGTATCTAAAGGCCCTTCTCTCCAATATGTCCAAGCCTTTGATGCCATAACATGGTCTTTTCTCCAGAGACAGCTAGGCTTTCTGCTCCACTTTCAGGAACCATAGAACTGTTACACCCATCAATAACAATGCTACCTTGTAGCTTGTACAGAGTTCCAGTCCGAACTCCCCGCATTAATACCAGTGCTCCCCGAACCATCTTGCAGGCATCTTTCTCGAACACTGTTTTTACACCTGCATCGTCCATCTTGCTTGCAGAAATCAGATTTCTGGCCAATGCAGGAATATGCAGAACACCAGGAAGTGTTCTAATCCTTCCACCTTGCAGCTTCAGCTTGACCTTTCCACGTCCGATGATTCTGGTCCTCCTATCATCCCCTAGGAAGACATCACCACCATCATATTTCTCATACTCGCAGAACCACTCCCTATGGGGAGTGAAGTGAAAGGATGCACCTGAGTCAATCAACCATGACTCATGATCTACGTGTGTATTTTAAGAAGAAGCCAAATACACATCCCCACCTTCATCCGAGGTGGTTTTTGCCTCTGCAGAAGGAGCATCATCAGATCCCTTTCCTTTCTCAGGAGCTTTAGATCTACAGTCCTTTTTGTAGTGCCCTTCTTTTCCGCATTTCTAGCACACCTTTACAAAATTTCCAGGAGATTTAGATCTCCCTCTAGATTTAGATCTCACACTCGAAACCTTATTCTTGTTTCTGTTCTGGGACCTTCCTCGTACAGATAAGGCATCTCCATTTTGACCCTCCATATTTCTCCGTCTCATTTCCTCCGACAACAAGGCTGAGACAATGTCATCAAAATTCAAGGTAGTTGTGTTGCTACCTATTGCAATAACCGGACTGTCCCACGAGTCTGGTAGAGAGCACAACAAACTGATGCACTTATCTTCATCTGAGATTTTAATATCAACAGACGACAGCTGACTTACCACAGTATTGAAGGCGTTCAGATGCTCTGTCACCGAGTCTCCATCCTTCATCCTCGGGTTATACAGCTTTTTCCGCAGGAACAACTTATTCACCAGAGACTTAGATTGGTACAAAGTCCCAAGTTTTTCCCACAAATTCTTCGTCGTAGCTTCCCCAGATACATTCAACAATACTGAATCTGACACACACAACAGTATTGTGCTCTTAGCCTTCCGATCCAGCTTCTTCCGGTCTTCATCGACATTCTGATTGGCTTAGTGCCGGATCTGCGATTCCGCGTCTTTATCCACCGGTGAATCCTCCATCTTGAGTTCCACAACTCAAAACTGCGACCATTAAACCTCGATCTCTATCTTCCCGGCTGCTCGCCATCTTCTTTCACCGGAGAGGAATCCTTCCCGCGGATCTCCTTTGAAGGGGGTCTACCACGAGGCCGAGGCAAAAAACCCTCCACTTGACAAAGGCGTCCCCTTGAAGCCGAAACGGCTACGATACCAAATGTAGGTTTAACACGAAACGAGAAATTATCTACTCACGAATCTTATAACAAAAGATAAACAATAGCGAGAGCATAAAACATAAAACAGATAAACACAGAGATTTTCCCCTGGATCCCAAATCGGGACGACCAGCTTGATTTTTCATTATATTCCTTTTTAGTGTTACAACACATATATATACATGCCGAAGCATACATAAACCCCAATCCATTAACCCTGGATTAGAACATAACCGTAGTTCCCTTGACCGGATCTACAAAATACCAGGGGCCGAAAACCATCGAACCCGAAAACCATGTGCAAAACCATGCACAAAACCATGGGCGGATCCGCCTATGAGTGGGTCCGCACAAAAACAAATTTTGGCCGGGGCGCTGCTCCGGACCCCAACGGTGGGGACTGCTTCGCCCCTCGTGACCCCCCAGCTACGCCCGACGCAACATACAGCGTGTGGGGCTAATTGTGGAAAGAATATAACACATACCCAATAGTGGTATCACCTCCAAAATGACCTCCTGCTGGTCCATCATGCAATTCCTACAAAACCTTTTCAGCTTCAGTCTTTTCAAGACATCTTAATAAGATTGAATCATAATTTTCCCTGAATAACACATTATCAATGATCTCATATTTAATAGCCTTTAATCTTAAAGCACGTTTACTCTTATAGCTGAGATTAGAAGGAGCATACCCATTTTTCAAGTAATAGATAAGATCAGCATACTGAGATTCAGAATCTGTAACACTTATTTGACTTACTTGAATATCTTGATTTGAATCTTGATTTTCTGGTATGTTATGAGCTCCTGCCAATAATCTGCAAAAACCTTGTCCTCTAACAATATTAGCAGGTTTAATATCAATATCATATTCTTGCAAGGCTGTTACCCAGTTAGCTCTCTTTTCTCCTACTTCTTTTTGAATTAATAATTGCCTCACTACAGAGAATGGGACAATGATTTTTGTATGTGTTTTCAAGAGAAAAGGTCTAAAATGTTTGATTGATTTAAGCACGGCAAAGGCTTGTTTTTCAACATCGAAATAATTAAGCTCAGCTCCTTGCAGAATTGAGCTAAAGAAAGAAATTGGTGCCTCAATTTTCTGATCATTGAGCTGTGTTAAAACAACTGCATAAGATGTTTCCGTGGCCATAGTATACAAAGTAAAATCTTTAGAAAAATCCGGGGTATTCAATGCTGGTGCATTAATGATCGCTTGTTTGATTGCCTCAAAGGATTCTTTCTCTTTATGCCCCCATTTGAATACTGAATTCTTCTTGATCATATTTTGCATAGGTAAAACAATTAAAGAAAAATCAGGAATGAATCTTTTTGCAAAATTGATCTGTCCAAAAAATGATTGCATGGATTTTTTGTTATGAGGTAAAGAAATATCAGAAATTTCTTTCACTCTATCTGGATCAATATATATACCATCTTTTGACACAACAAATCCTAAGAGTTTTCCTTCATCCAAAGCAAAGAAAGATTTCTCTGGATTTAAGGAAATACCAAACCTTCTACATCTTTCAAGTATTTGCTTTAAATCATGTAGATGATTGGCTCTCTTTTTTGAAAATACTGTTATGTCATCAAGATAAACAACAACTGATTTATTGATCAGACCTTTAAATGATATGTCCATGGCTCTTTGGAAAGTCGCTCCTGCATTTATTAGACCAAAAGGCATTTTCTGATAAGCATAAGTTTCCCATTTTGTTCTGAAAGTTGTTTTCAATCTGTCATCTGGATGGACTAAAACTTGATTATAGCCTGGAAATCCATCAAGAAAGGACATAAGTTCAGAACCGGCTACCTTTTGAAGTATCTGTTCCATGTTTGGCAATGGAAAATTGTCTTTTAAACATGCCTTGTTTAAGTTTCTAAAATCAATAAAGATTCTTATATCACCATTCTTCTTCCTTACAGGTACCATATTGGAAACCCAATTGGAGTGCCTTACAGGAAAAATGATTTTGGCTTTTAAAAGTTTATTAAGTTCTGATTTGATTTGTCCTTCGAGATTTGGATGAACCTTCCTTAACTTTTGTTGAACAGGTTTAATATTAGGAAGCATTGGAATTGTGTGTTGAATAACCGAAGTATCATACGTTTTTAAATCATCATAATTCCAAGAAAAAACTTTTTTATATTTGTTCAAGAGTTTAATGAAAGCATTCCTTTCTTCTGGTGTTAAATTGAGTCCTAAATTAACGTTTTGAGGTTTAGAATCAGAACCAAGATTTACTAATTCAAACTTTAAAGTGGAACTTTGAAGTTTAGTATTAGTGACTTTCTTGAATCTGTCTTTAATATCATATAAGTCCTCTAATTTAACAACATATTTTGGAATGGGATTTTCATTACCTTTTGAAGCAATTTGTAAATCATGATCATTCTCATCAATAATTTGCTCATCACATGATTTCTCTGAAGTCATGAAATTTAAAATATCTTGATCATGATAGAAAATTCTCCAATTTGTGACATTATCGGGGACAGATGGGCGAAAAATCAATTCTACAGAAAATCTATCAGGACTGCAATCTTCAGCAGGCAGGAGTTTAGATGCAACATTAGCTAACAAGTCAGTTGATGTATTTTGATTCCTAGGAATAGGAGAAATATTGAATGCTAAAAAATGAGTGGTAAGATCTTGTACTAGGGTTTGATCATGTTTAAGATGTCCTGAAAGACAATGAATAGTATTCCTAACTTGTTTTATGACAATTTCGGAATCACCAAAGACTTTCAAGTATTTAACGTCTAACCCTATAGCTTTATAAAGTCCTTGAACCAAGGCTTCATATTTTGCGGTATTGTTCGTACACTCAAATTCTAACCTACATGACAGCATGGTTTTCTCTCCATCTGGATCAATTAAGATGCATCCTGCTCCAGCTCCATCACTAGACTTTGATCCATCAAAATATAATGACCAAAATAAAGATTTATCTATTGATTTATCTACAATTACATCAGAAATATTTACAATTCTGGAAGAATCAGATTGTGAAAAATTTTCTATTTGAGAAACAAAAGTATTTACAGAAAAAGGTGATTGAGGTGCTTTAAAGTTTCCAAGAAATGATTCAGCAGAATAACCTCCAAGAATATTGATGTTGAATGCCACAGGCTCATTACGTTGTTCAAATTCAGTGACAGTGTGTGTCATATGTTTTTCTCGTTCAACTTTGATTTGATTTGGTTTCCCTTTGTAGGGAAGCCACATATGTGAATAATCAGTGGAGATATAACCATTAAGTTTCGCAGACCAGTCCCTGCTTAAGATTAATCCATAGAATTCAGGAATATCAGCAATCAAAATATCAATTCTTTGGACAATCCTAGGATCGGACGCTAATCTGATAGTAACTGAATTGATTTCTCCTACAACTTGAACTTTAGAGTGATCCAATTGAACAATATGAACTGCCGATTTCTGTGGTTCGATATTCAATTTGGCACAAACAGAAGTAGGCATTATATTAGAGGAAGCTCCAGAATCAATCAAACAATTATGCAGATTCTTATTGCACATTTCATAAGTCAAAAGAAAATGAGGAGTCTAAGAATTTGATTTTTCTCCAATGAGCACTGTATCAGTAGTATCTACCTTTTCTAGTGGCTTACCAGCTCCCCTAGCTGCTTTTGCAACTACACCACTTGGTAAAGGAGCAATTGGTGTAGCGTTTAATTCTTTCAATAGCAACTTTTGCGAGTATTTTAGTTTGCTGAGTTCATGTAAGGAAATGTTGGCTTTAATTTTTTTCATGTCTTCAACAATGCTATACTCCATAGGATCTGACACCACTAAAGTCTTTGTTGTCGATGAAGGAGGATTAGAAGAAGATGGCTGATTTTGAGTAGGTAATGGAGAAGCTTTCTTTATGGGGGATTTGTCTTTGGTACTTGGAGTTGTAATTTTCTTTTTAGGAGCTGTTTGTACAGGCTCCGATGTAGATTTACTCCTAGTACTTACAGGCATAGCTTCTTGTTCTACCTCACTATCAGAATTAGGGAGAATAAAATCCCACATTCCATGCAATTCAACTATTTCTTCATTCTCATCTTCATCATCTGATACTAAAGACATATCTTCTTATTCTTCCTCTTCTTTGGATTCTGCATTAGAGATTGCATTAGGAGGTTTAGATTCAACTTGGTTTCTTCTGAAATTTCGGAATGGTTTTTTAGTAGAAGTTTCAGCTACTTGTTTTTTAATTTCAACCATTTCATTTGACATGGTTTTAAGGACTTTCTGTAAACCTTCCATGTCGTATGGGTCTTTGGCCTTTTTCTTTGAATCATATTTGAAGCTGACTTTCTTTGATTTCCTTTCCTCAATAGCATTTTTCTTTTCTAGAGAAATAATTTTTTTTTCTACTGCAATAGCCTCTTTCATATTTTCGGCTAACGTAGGTTTTGCAGCTCTATCTACAAAAATTGCTATATTTGAGGGTAAGGCAGTTATGTACCATTCACTTCTGACTTGTTCACTAGGCCTTGAATCTGTGTGAATTTTGTTCAAGAGTTTGTTGAATCTAGCGTTGAATTCTTTAATGGGTTCCTTGGGTTCTGCTTTCAAATTTGAGAGATTGTTGATTAAAGTAGCTATTGATCTGTCATCTCCAAATTTGATTAAAAAATGATCTGCAAAAATGGCCCAACTTGTTATGGATCCTAAAGGTAATGAAAAGTACCAGGATCTTGCTGCCCCTTGAAGAGTATAAGGGAATAGTCTGACTACAACATCTTCATGTGCGACTCCATTCAAATTTACAGCCAACATAAAGTTATTGATATGTTCTTCAGCTTGAATGTTAAGATCTGGGCTAAACTTTGGAAGCCATTTTCCAGGATTGTCAGGTAAATCATGTAAAAGTGCAGGCATGTTGACGGCCCCTGGAGTAGCCCATGGTCTAGCCATTATTGGAACAACTATTGGAGGAGTAGTAGAAGCTGGTGGTGTTTAAATAGAAGTTGTTGGAATAGATGATGTTGAGATTGATGATGATTGAGGGGATGATGATTGAGCAGATGATGTGGAAACAACTGTACTTTGTTGAGTTGGGATTTCGGAAACAGGTAATTGAATATGAGATGAAGAACTTATATCACTTACTGATTCCGATTGAGTTTTTCTTCTCTTGACTCTACTACGTAAAGGGAATTCTTTCGGAGAAATACCAATTTTTTCACTTTGAAGCCTAGTAAGAGGTTTCGAAGAAACAAATTTTGAAGTAACACTACCTTCAAATATTTCAGACTCGTCTAGAGATAATGAGAATCCTTTCAATTTATGAATTAAATCTTGAACTTCAGGAGACTCATGATTTTGATTGTCTGAATGCTTTGAGATTTTGGTAGTGGGTGTATGAATATTCTTCTCAATTCTTTCTATAGGATTTTGTATTTCAGAAGAAATTGAAGAAGTTTATGAGGGTGTTTTGCTCTCAGAATGGCTTGTGGGTAAAGATTTACTTGCCATTCATAGCTTAGGCCCTCCTTCTAGCGCCAAAAATGTTGAAGCCTAGAAAATCTCTGCTTCAAACATTGGGGAAAACCACCCGATCGGGACCTTAGGACAACTCCTTTTCCGTTTGGTATGGTGGCTCCGACTGGATTTAAAGGACCAGTTTCCTTATAACTAATGGGTTGGTGATGGGTTGATTTGGATGAGTGGAAATGGGACTAAATTGACTGAAATAAAACTATCTAATTTAAACTAAATACTGATAAAGAAATTCTAACACTAACCCAGGCAATTATATGTGAATACAACTTAAGATTATTCCAATTTAACAATAACCATAAAAATGTATTATCATTTAAATCGAAATGTGTAGAAACAAATAAAGATAACTCGGTTTAAGAAATTAAACAGAGTTGTATTAACATATTGCATTCATCATAACATATCATCCACATATACTTATGAAAGATAACGTTTCAATTATACTCAGAAATGATATATAAAAAGAAACGTTGTGAAAACCAAATATATATAAATGATAGCAAATTTTAAAGCGAATATCATAAGACAAAAGAAATCAATAGTGAACAGATAGAAATACCTTATTCATCTTGAATACTTTCAAATGAAATCTGATACTCTAATCCAGTAACTCTGATGCAAAATCAAATTCCAAGGTACATAAATGCAACACTTCAAAGATAATTCCGCATAAAAATCACCAGATGTGATCCTCTTAAAAATATATGAGACAGTGGAGTACATAAATGTAATCTCCAAGTCAAAAATATTAAGATCCAGGACCCTTCTCTAAATGCATGAGAAGGGTTTAAATACTACTTAGCTAAATCTAAAAATAGTCTATTACAAAAATTAAGGATTCGGTTTAACGACCGTCCTTTTCCTAGGCTAAAATACAGTAAAATTAAAACTAAATCTAAAAAATAAAGACTATTAACTAAATATTTATGAACTTTATCTTTAAACTTGCAGGCATCTAGCATAGTTTTGAGAAGATGTGGTTGACCGACTTCAGAATTCAACTGTCCTGAAAAGACAGAGTCGGAAAGTGTAGGCGCAATATTCTCTGTAGAATTGATGATACAATTAAGCACATTGTGCTGACTGTGTGGCTTCACTAAGTATGTCCAGTAAGAGTCCCAATTTAATTTTGTCAGCCCTTGGATTGATTTTGCTCTTTCTTCTGCTTTCTGCCTCCATTCTGTTTGTAGTTGATGTGCCTGTGGGAGATATCCTGGAACAGTTTCTGAAATCAAATTAGCTTTGTGTAAATTATCATTTACACAATCAGTAAGAGTGTTTTCCGCTGTAGCCGCCTCCTCTGCTGCCTTCTCTACCCTTCTGATTTGTGCATTCTTCTCTATTGGAGCTTTTCGCTCTGCTATTAATTTTGCAATTTCATCTCGATTTTGCTTCGCCATTTTCTACTTTTCCTTTTTCTCATATCATACTTCAGCCAAGGTAGTTTCTTCTTTATAGATTCGACCTTTCGTAGTAGCTTTTCTCTTTTCCGAACACGCTCCACATCTTTTTCTTACTCAGCATTAAGTGCCTTGAATTTGGTCAATGTTTCCTCATTTTGCTTTACAGTTATTTCAAGTCTCTTCAACTCCTGACTTTTCTAAATAAGAGCTTTATGTTTCCCTAAGATCTCCTGATCTCCAACAGCTTTTTTAGTAACTTCTAAAAGCTATATAGGGGATAATTTGGAAAACTCACATACCCTATCTTGTGGTAGAAACTGTGTCAAATTGCCCACTTGGATATTGAACTTGTGAATAGCGTCTAAAACATCCTTTTTGGTATTGTCCGCCCGTGTTTGTTTTTCTTCAACGGTTCATCTCTTTTGGTCCACTCCTGTGTGCATTCTGACAAATTCGCATGTTCTCTGGCAAAATCTTCCATGAATTGCTTATTATAAGTCGCCTGAGGCTCCGGCAACTTATACATCAGCCTCACATCTTCCGTGGTGAATGACCCGATTAGCTCTTGAGATGGAGTTCTAAATTGCCTGTCTGAAATATCGGTGTTGTCCAGCACCCATTTCACCATGTCCGTATACGGAAGAATCCTCGGCCTTGCCGCTATCCTATGCAGAAATGAACAAGCCAGTTCTTTGAGAGTTGCCTCAGACGTATTACTAGAACCTGCTGTAGCCGCAACTTTCAACACCACAGGATTTTCTTCTTCCAGCAAATTATACATTCCTTCCCATGTGGTTATACCGGCATCCTTATTGCAAGCAGTGTCTGCATATAGTGAAGCCATTTCTCTGTTTTCAGAATTCGAGCTCTTCTCTTTCTTACCCATAATGTTCTGTGAAAGCTTTGTATAGACGTTTGCTCCTTCGTGTCTGCGTTTTACGAGTTAAATGAGAGTAATGGCATAAGAAAGGTGATGAGATAGTTTTAAATGCAAAGGTGGATGAAATATATTATTTTATTGTGAAAGGACTTTCAATCAAAACAAAATCTCATTTACCATAAATTGACAATCCATTCATTTAATCCAATCATTAAAGCGCATAACAGATATTGATATATGGGAAGATTTTCTTTGAACAACGCGCTTTTATGAATCTTTTTTATTGCGATCTGTGATTTACTGCGCAATATCGCAATATCGCAATGTCGCAATATCGCAATATCGCAAAATGAAACCATCGCAATTTTGTAAATAGCGCAAAAAGAGCAAATTGCGAAATAGCGCAAAAGCGCACATCGCAAATATCGCAAAAGCGCAAAGTTGTAATTAGCGCAAAAGGTATTCATTTAGCATTTCTCTTTTCTGCGCTATGCGATCTGCGACCAATATGTTTATTGTATAGGCTTTTTTTTATCGCGTTATCGCAAAATCGCAAAATCGCAATTTCAGTTTTTCAAAAGATATCTATCATTTTGCGATGGATGCGCTATTTTGTTTAAAGAAAAATTTTATTGTAATCTATCATAAACTTAAGTGTTTCTTAAGGTTCTTTCTAAGGGATTTCCCTAAGTTTATGATAGAAAGTTTTATTTGAAAAGGAAAAAAAATCTTAATTGATTTTTTTGGATTTTTAACTAAGGGTCCCCATTTATTTAGTATTATTACTAATATTAAATAAAAAGGGGGGTTGTTGTTGGTCACAACAATAGGGAAAAAGGTTTTATGAAGATAACGAAGGCAGTGAGATTTCCGAAACTCAAGATATTAAAGGAATATAGTTTTTAGAAAACTAGAACCATTCTATAGTCATCCCAAGATAGTGAAAAATACTGATGACTAACAGGTGGTTTCTGTGCTATTCTACGCGAACGACGGGGAAAGGGATGTTCTTCTTCCATGATGACTAATTTATTTTAGGACCAAAAATAAATAAACAAAATAAAAGTATAATTCTAGGAAAAAGGTTTACCAAGTAATTGTGAACTGCATAATACCTCCTAGCGAACTAAGACGTACAGGAAAGCAATCTCCCCGAATGTTGTGTTCGGTGTATCACAAGTTACAAGGCATCCAACTCAGTTCACTATGGATGGATAGCAACCTAAAGTTGTCCTCCTAAATATACCTTAAGGTACGTGGAGGCCCAAGTCCATATTAGCGTTGTCTAATGTGAAACCGCACAGTGAGAGCACCCCCTTATACTTTTCGTACTAGAACACCGCCCGATATACCCGAAGGTACATCGACGAGCTCTGATATACTTATGTACGTGGAGTGAGGTATCACACTCGGAATGTATCACAGAAAATTAACATCTTCTATGTTTAAAGACGTCGGAACACGTCTCTAGACTAGACCTTATAAATGTTATTATTATGGTTCCAATGCTTTCTTAGGTAAATTGATGTAAATTTTAAGTTGATCTTGTTTATCAATTTTCGTTTTGAGGTTCACCATGTGATGTGATGGAATTCCTAAAATGAAAACTAAAATGATAAGAAAACTTTCCAACTTTAGCTTTTTCAATGAAAATCTTAGCTACTAAGGGAAAGAGCAATCAGTTTTGAGGGAAAACAACAAAGAGAACAAACTAAAATGTAGCTTTCCTAACTTGTTCCTATGCAAAACACACAATTCACTATATGCATATGTAGGTTTTTATTTTCAGCTCCCTTAATGTGAATGCAAGAAAGGAAACTATATGCATCAAATCAACAAAAAAAATTGTTTTCTTCTTTGAGAAACGAGGAATTTAACAAAAATTATTCTTTTAGGAAAAATGAAGAATGGAATTACAATTTTTACTACAGGAAACGAAGAATTTAATGACAATTTACTTTACGAAAACTAATGGATCTAATGAAAAAATAAAATACTTTGAATTTTCTTTGTCAATGATAGATAAAAACACTGAAAGAGATATTTAACAAATTTACTTTTCAAAGGAGGAAGAATCAGGAAAATTCACTGGTCTCTATGAGGTATCATACAATTGAAAACACAGCAAACAAATGGCTGAGAATGATGGAAATGAAAAATTCAAATGGAATTTGGTTGGCTAAGGGGGCAACGCAATCTCTAAGGGGAGACAGTGCATTGAAGTGCACCCTTGAGTAGGAGACAATGCATTGCAATGCACTGTGTCTTGACCAACAATGCATTGGGCGTAGCAGAGATTGAAAATGCAAGCTACAAAACACATTGGGCTAATGAAATTATTTGATTCAAAATTATAATAATTGAAATTATATGCTACTGGGTGGATAAGCAGAGGCAAAAACACCAGGAATGATAGAAAACTCCCCAATGGAGTCACCAATTTGTTATATAGAATTATGATCTACAGATAAATCAAATTCCCTAAGTGTGGTGCTAGGAACTTAGAACAACATATTAAATATTTTTCTATCACTTTCTCTAAGAGTAAATAGACACACAGAAAGATAGAAGAACCTACTTGTGATCCAAGCGCTTCCTATTCTCCTTCTGCCATTTTTTTTGTAGCCTCCAATCCAACTTAGATCGCCAAATTGACTCCTACAAGTATAAACAGGGAACAAAAAAGATATTGCAATATACAGATGCCTATTTATCTTAATCACTTAAATCGATTAAACATGAAACATATATATCATTAAAGAGTCTATTTCATGAGAAATAGAAACATAAACATATACATATATGGGAAAATGAACAGCAACATTTATTAAAGAGTAGAAGGGGGAGGTTACAACCAATGATCGATTTGATGTCACCACCTCTAGCTTCATCCCAGGCTCATCACATTCAAAATCTCACCAATAGCATATCACTTCTTTCACTCTCTCAATTGAGAATCCAACATCATTTCTTTACCAAAATTCTTCCTTCGCTAACACTAGAATATGTGCTCAATTTATAGGGAAACTGAAGGTAGTTTCTCAATGAATGACTTTATAATAATAGGCAACACATGTTTCCAAGTTCAGAGGTGCTAGATGGACACTTGGATTTGAAGTTTGACACATATGTACTCTTCTAGAACGCACTGGCCATGTGGAGATTCCAGAACAATGAGAATTTCGCTCCCATTTGACCAACGCACCGTTGAATGTTGGGAAGTGCATTGCAGTGCACCCTTGAATGGAGGTAGCTTCATATGCAGCGCAGTTAGTCCCTTGAGAGGCAGCGTTGGTGAGATCATAAGTGATATAACATATACTTCAAACCTTGGAAATCTCACAATAGAAGCCATGAATTATTTTTTCTTCTCTTAGGGCATATAGCAACTGAAATGTAAGGGGATGATAGACCCTATTTCATTGGTCCTGGGGATGATGTCTAGTTTGACCAGGTCATGGGGGATGATGCCCAAATTGACCTATAAAAATGAGGGGATCAGGAGAGAGGTCGTCCCAAGCATACCTGTGAAATTTTCGTGCAGGAGCAATGTGCAATCAGGGAGCGCTTGGAAATTGTACATATGTGCCTCCGTCAGCATCGAAAGGATGCACTAGACATGCAGGAACAACATATACAGAAGAAGGAGTGCATTTTGCAACTGGAGGATAAGGTGGATGCGCCAAGACAGGAAATCGAAATACTAAAGCTCAAGAATTTTGAGAAAAACCCTAGGACCGATGTATACGCCACTGGATTGGATCTCAACAATCCAACGTCAATGGAGGAGTAATATATATATATATATATATATATATATATATATATATATATAAATAAATATATATATATATATATATATTTATTTATTTTCTCGGTTTCGTCTCATGATGGTTTTTTGAGGGAATATAATACATGTAAATACTTACTTAACAAATACTTCAGAATATATAGCCACATGTTGATAGCAAGGGGAATTTTTTTAGTTTTTTTTGGAAAATTTTCTCTAGGAAGGGATGGGAATAATGTATTAATAGTGTAATGTTCCCACTTAGCCTTAGCTAAGAGGAACATTCAATTTTGTTTTAATTTATGTTTCATGAATAAATGAATAAAGGAGGACATGTAAAACTCCTAAAAATTCTGAATAAATCAATGCCCATGTGAACAAAGACAAATCAGGGCTATGTAAATAATCACCTGCAGGTGTGAAAGAGGTTTGAGCTAAAGACTGGGTCAACCTTGACCAAATCAACAGTGCTGTCTAGGTTCATTGCATCTCCAAAAGGGACAGCGTAGTTCTAGAAGGAAGCCTCTAATGTGAAAAGGGCTAACTCATCAAGATGGTTTATGGTTTACAAGAGCTTTCTCATCTTATAAAAGGAAAAGGAGGGAAGCAAGAGAGGGTTGTTGATAGATCATATTTCTGAGTATTTATCTGCTTAGACAAATACCATTCTCTGCTGTTGAGTGGAGGATTGTATCTAGAATACCTATGCAGGAGTTTCACCTCTTCCTTTGATGATTCAAGGAGGAAATTTTGCTGAATTGAACCACTATTAGGCTTGAGGCCAAGCTCCTACTTACATTGGCAGCGCTGATCCATTGAGGGTTTTGCTATCTCTGCAAGCTGCAGCAAGTGGTGATCTGATCTACAGAGATCTAGTGTATTTTGAGAGCCTCTCTCCATGGAGTGTGTGCTTTGACCTCCTGGAAGAGTGTATCATTTCTTGTACTTCAGATCTGCAATTCTTTAGTAGTTTTCTGTATCATTTGAGCTACAGCGTTGTCCCACTGCGTAAACTGCGTTATTTATGTATGAGGGTTTGCAGGTTGTCTTGCTCATAGTTTAGATCAGAGATCTCTTGTGCTGGGCTTTGCCTTCCACTTGGTGATCCATGGATTAGCTTGTTGATATATGTTCTGTTCAAATCTAATCCATTGTAATGAAATGTTATATTCAGAAATTTACTGCAGCAGTTTCTAGATCTGTAACTTGTTTCTCATATCTACTTTTATTCATGCATGCTTTTGTCAAAATTCCAAGTGTATCTTGTAGAGAAAACTATATAGTTTCCAGATCTGGTATAGATCTGCTATTTTGTCCATAGATCTATCCTATATCTGATTTCTAATTTCCAGTTGCTGAACCTCCTGAAAAAATAACGCTGTTGAAGCATTTCTGCAAATGTACTTGTGTTCCTGCTCTCTTTTCGGAAGATTTGTTGCTGTATTGGCTCATGCATTCTACTGTATAATGAAAGGGATTTATCATAATGTTGATTTGCTGCTGTAAGACTGAAATATAAGGCTCCTTGCTGGTCTCCTCTGAACATCTGCTAAAACTGCGCAATTCCTGAAGCAGTGCTTGCATTTTGTTGCAACCTTCCTCTTTGGGTGCTTTTTAGCTAGTCAATTTTTTGGGAGATCTGTTTAAATAGTCTAAACTGATTTTTTTCTAACGAAATTCCATATATAAGTCACATACAGCATAAAGGAGGGAAACCAAGCCCTGATCTACGTCATTTTTGCATATTTTTACTTATACAGCATTTTCCTTGAGCACCTTCTTGAAATTACTGAAAAGGGGATTATTCGAAGTTCTATAGACAAAGTCTGCAGATGGCAAGGTAGCCTCTGGATCTCATTCTTTTTCAAAGGTGACATATCCAGTAAATTCCCCTGCAGTCAATCTCTGGGATAGAATCTTGATATTCTCAGAAAAAGGATATTACAAATAGAAACCCTTAGCAGACTCATAACTTTTGTATAAATTTCTTGGTTTTTTCAACGAGTACATGTGTGGTTTATATATTACTACTACTCCACTTTTTATGGTTAAAAAAATAAGTTAAATTTAAAAAATTCACAAAAACAAATCTAAATAAATATTAAACAAACCTATTTAAATTCTAATTAAATAAATAATCTTACAATTTAGTAAAAAACAAATAATAAATAAAACTATCTCTATTACCTATAAAATAATTTAATGATTTTTTATATATATATTTTTAAATAAAACTTATTATCTTTCAACGTTATGCATTACATGTAGTGTTGGGACCAACCCAAAAGTGTCTCTTAAGTGAAAATTATCTATTTTTGGATAAGTGTGAGGGCGGTTGCTTATCTATTTTTGGATAAGTGTCACCATATTAATATTTGCTAGAATACTTGAGAAGAAAATAAATTTTCAAACCTACATGAAAAACTCATTCAATTCTTAATCATGGTATTCCACGGAAGATGCCCTAGTGGACTTTTATTTCTATCACATAATTAGGGTTAGAAATTATGGCTTGAACTAACTTCTCTTTCACTTTATCTTAAAAAACTTATTTCAGGATAGAAAAAAAAACAACATTTTTTTCATTTGTATATGATTAAGAATCTAAAGCTAAGTGAAGTGTTTTGACAGAGACTAGACCAACTTTATATATAAGTTAAGTGAAGTGCTTTGATAGAGACTAGACTAACGATATATATATATATATATAAATATAAATTAAGTGAAGTGTTTTGAGAGAGACTAGACTAACTATATATATTGGTAAGACAAACTTTACATTTACTATTTCTTTCCTTCTTAGTAAGATCCAAACCCAAAAATACAATAAAAAAAATTATATTTAATGATTTATCTAAAATAATATTAACTGAAATTAAATATATATTTATCAAAATATTGATTAAAATATTAAGGAAATGTAAGCCTGAATGACCCGCTCTTAATCACGCTTAACACTTCTGAAAATATAGTACTTACTAAATTATAACAAATAAATGTATAAAATGTATCGACAATTCTGAAAATATAGTAGGTAATAAATTATAACAAATAAATGTATAAAATGTGCGAAAATGGTGTGATTGCTAGTCAATGATTCACTACTCATTTTTTTTTGGATGCACGTTATAGTTAATCACACATTTATTTATTTATTTCATAATTTGTATTAATTAAATTTAAATATTATAAATATTTTTTTACATAAAAGTAATGGTTTAATTTTTTTTTTAAATAATATATAGCAAGTTGCATGCACGTTTCAGTTAATCACATATTTATTTATTTTTTTCATAATTTGTACTCATTAAATTTAAATATTACAAATAATTTTTTACTTAAATATAAATGGTTTACATTTTTTTAAATAATTAGGCCTTTTCTTTTGAATTAATACAGTTGCTTTTTCGTCAACTAATTCATTTTGATAATGACACAAATTAATACAATTGCTTTTTCGTCAATCAATTCATTTTAATAATGACACATGTCACTAGTAAGACGTGTGCAAAAAAGTAGCAAGTTCACATATTTCTCTAAATTTTTAGGAATTTTCCCTCATAACTCATTTTTTTGAATTACTTGATCATAAAAATCATAAAATATAATAGTTCCAAAAATAAAATAATACTATACCTTTATCATAAAAATCATAAAAGATAACCGTTCAAAAAAACAAAGAAATATAGCTTTATCATATATATATAAAGTTTAAAAAAAGAATAAGAACATGATAACTTTTTACCAAAAATGACACTGAGTTTCCATTTCTAATTTGGGTAATATGATTTATGCATTATTGGTAATATGCTTTATTTGCTAATGCTTTACTCTTGCCTTGTGCTTCCTTTTATTTGCATCGTAGCTCTTCATATTCGATATATACCATATGTGGAGGATACGACCTTATTCGAAGAAATTCTGCTGGGGAGCATACGTTAAAGAGACTGGGGAGAGTAGGTTATTCAAAGAGATTTCCACTGGGATATAGAAAAACATGCTTAGAAAAACATGCTTATGGAAGCTGCATTTTCACGTTATTCCATGATGAAGACTCTATTTTTTTGCTTTAGGCCTATTGAGCTTTGGGGGTGCATAATTTGCATGAATTCATTGGGTATTCAATATGTTTTGCAGAGAATATTTTCTCACATGCATGTGAAAGAACTAATATGATACAGTAACCCTTTTATTTCGCTGATAATGAGGGATCGCTGGGAGAGAAATTAGTGATGAACAAACCCCCTATTCGTCGGAACATTTTGGCTCTGCTTTCTTTGTAATCATTCGTTTCTGAATCCATGTCTTCTGTAATCTTTTAGATAAAATAATATTGGATTGAAGATATTGGTGCACACTTGAATGATAAAAACTGTTGTTGGCAGGTGAAGGGGATGGGAGAGTGTAGAAGCGAAGTTGCATTGCCCACTATTGGCTTTGGGCCGCCGTCATGTTATAATAAATGTGAGGGGTGCAATCCATGTACGCCTGTGCAGTGCACCGTCACTCCACAACTGCAATGCCTCGGCACTCCAATAGGTGGAGATGATCCAATTGTGTGGAAATGCGAATGCGGCAACAAAATCTATGACCCATCATACTACCAATCCCCTGGTATTTGAGCGCTGATCGCAAAATTGTTCGACTGTCCGCCACTTTTCGCAGAAATGAGAGACCATGGAATGTTTCTCCAAGTACAAAAATTTCTGCTTGAAATAAAGAAATCAATTCATGCTATTAATGAATTATACGAATGGTCCCACTTGTATTTGCTTAACTGTTTTGTTAGGTTATTTTATTTAATTTAGTTAATGCTATTAATGAATTATATGAATGGTTCCACTAGTATATGCTTAACTGTTTTGTTAGGTTATTTTATTTTTCTTTATAGTCTTAAGCTCTAAAGAATTTTAATGTGTGCTTTATAAATGCTGATTGTGTGAAACCATTATGAAAATACACTTGCTTTTTTTTGTCAATCAATTCATTTTGGTAATGACACATGTTATTAGTGAGACATGTATGTAAAAAAAATAGAAAGTTCACATATTTTCTTAAATTTTTAGGAATTTTCCCTCGTAACTTTTTTTTTTTAATAGAATTAGAGATCTTTCCAAAAAGATTATTTTTCTTTATAGAAAGTAAGCATAAACTTCTAAGCTTCCCAATTTGAACTCACATGTCACTAGTAAGACTTGTGTAAAAAAAAATAGTAAGTTCACATATTTAATTAATATTTAATATATAAAGTAATATTTAAACTATAAAGTAATGAAAAAATCTTTAATTCACATATTTATTTTAACCAGATTTACTTCACATTTTTCTATTATATTGTAATTGAATTTCCACGAATCTTTCTCCAAGTTGGGTTTTTTACCATTACACTCTAACTAAATTTCAATTCGTCTTTTGCAAGTTGGGATAATTATATTAGTTGTTTCCCACATGTTGTTGCTATATAGCTATGATAAAGCTTATTTTTTATTGCAATGTATGATTTATGAAGGAAGCTATACTTAAATATGAATCGATGTCTTTGCCTAGTGATTTGATTCCTAGATGTCTATTTTCTACCTTTTTGAATTTGAACTTTTAACCTTTTACAAGAAGGCATGCATTCTTAACTATTAGAAGTTTAGAACCACTCTATGTATAAATGGATCCTTGAGACATTCAATTTTTGTAAATTAAAATATCATCTCATCTATTAGTTAGATTACTTTAAAATATAATGTAATCAATTTAGTATTTAATATTCCACCATGTGGTTCTAATGACATTGGAGAATGTTTTTGTTAAACAATTCTAATATAGTTACATATTATAAACTTAAGAAAAAAATACAAAAAAATTAACTTAAATTTAAGTTATCAATTGCTATTTTCTTGTACAAATTTTTTGATTTAAAAAACCTATCGGCCTCTCTTTGCGCCTTTTGGAGCAACTGCTAGTATATAACAAGTTTACTTAATGCATAAAATATTACTTTGTTTTGTTGATTTTAAAAATAATTTTTTAAGTTTTGAAAAACATTTCTTTTAATGGATATATTTTTTAAGTTTGGTAATATTGTGGATACGTTTAAAAAAATAATATATATTAATATAATTAATATTAATTAGAAGTAATTATTTTTTATATCTTATTAAAATCTACATTTTGCATTTAAATTAACATCACCCTACCCATTTCATCTCTAATCTGTCCAAAGAGTGATATTCTTTCCTTTCTATCAAATGAAAATCACATTCTTACATTTTTTTTTCTAAGAGCAACAAGACACATTCTTGTGGAATATCAAGCTTTGATTCAATATTTAAGTTATAAGGACAATAACTCAAGTATACTCGGCATTGATTCCATATTCTAATAGGGAGAGCAATCAATGCAAATTTAAAAGAATGTTGGAAGAGATATTATGAGAATGGACTTACACAGTAACGAGTAAAAGAAAACAATTATATTGACCCTATTAAAACTTATAAAATTGGGGATAGCAATAAAATTATGAATAACTTAAAAATATTATAAAAATGTTATAAATCTTATTTTATTAATTAAAATATTTTAATTAAAATTAAATATATATATAGAAACTAATTATTTAAAAGTATGTTATACAAAGTATTATCAGTGGCAAGGCAAGCTTTCTCTTATTTATGTCATTGATATCCTCAAGCTCATTTTCCAATCGTGTTCTCTTTCCAATGACAGAGTGAAACTTGTCCATGGTAGACAATGTTGTCACAAATAAGGTCTTCTCCCTATTTTAATGGAACAAAGTTGGTAATGACAGGCGAGATATTGAATAATAAGCCAAAAGGAAACGCTCTTCAGTTTTGGTGGATTAAATCCCTAATCGTCTTCTTGACTCTCTTTCTCGTTCAACTAAAAAACGAGAAACCACTGCCTCCCAGTATCACTCAAAACAATTCACCACGATGATTGTTATTATGATTATAATAGTGTGTGTAAATCTATTTCATATATTTTCAATTGACATAAATTATTTGGGTCGGTTTGCACAAACCTGAACAAGATTTAACAGTGACAGTTACAGAAATAATACAAACCAAAAAAAACATAACTAAGAAATTTTAGTCTTTCTCTGGAATGAAAATCAAAATTGAAAAAGTAATACAATTATGAAATATTAAATGGAAAACTTAACACAAGAGCTAGAGTATGGAAGTAATGATGAACAAATAGACCAATCCCTGTAAGAGAAATCTTTTCTGGAGAACCGAGAAGAGAATAAGCCCTTCACATTAAGCCATCAAGAAACCATTCAACAAGAAGTAGTTGTTAGAAAAAATAAGTCGTTCTATTATTTTTTAAAAGTGCCCATTACACACAAAAACTATTAATTTTCTCTTTAACTATTAACTATTAAACCTATGGCCTAAAATATTCAATTGTCTAACATTATATCGGGTGGTGAAAAATAGTACATAGTGGCAACTTGGGGAGTTGTTCTCATAGAGGAATGCCTTACGACGTAATTACCAAGATTAGTTATGGTCAATCAAGGAATCATGGGAAGGTGGAAATGCTAAATGAAGATTTACCTAGCAGGCAGTTATGGATAGTTACTCCTCTCCCTAGGGATAAATATCTCAGCTGGGAAAAGAGAGCCAAAGGGGTAGAGAGGAAACCTATGGAAATCAAGAAAGAGGAGAAGAGAACGTATTACCTCATACAAGATACTGTTGAGGCAAGGCAGAGCACTGCCACAGAGAAATTCTTGAGCTGGTTGCGACTATTAGAATTTCTGTACAACCCTGTAAGTTTGTGAAAATTTTGAGCTAGTTGGGGCCAGTGGAATTTTTTAGTAGACTAGTGTGGTCTTTGTCCAAGAAATACTGCTTTGAAGTAAATCAGCTCAAGGGGAGCTCTGGTGGGATACCGTGCTCATTGGTTTGGAGGAGAATCCTTCCTTCCCTAGTGATTTCCCATGGAAACTTAACTAACCATGAATAGAAAAGTATATTTGTATATGTTGGTAGGAATTTGCTACAATTATGTATTTTTGTAAATATACCTCTGAAAAATTTTTTTTTGGTTAATAAGTTTGTGAATCTCAGTGGTTGTCTAGAAATAGAAACATATGAGAAAATATTAAATCTATTGTTTTTGTTAGATATTATTTCAGAGTAGGAACAATTTTTTTGTTTAAAGGAATGATAATTGTGTGTGAATCCAAAATTGAAATGTGATGCTATTGCTCAGAATTAGGATCTAACTCATGCTAAGAAGCATGTTGAATCCACTATATTTGTATGAAAAGTATAGGTTATGGAATAGGACTATAAAATACCTTGCAAGAATCCACAAGAGCGATGATATTATTGTAGGTAGATTTTAGTAGTGAATGTAATTGGAATAGAATTATCATAGGAAATTTGGATTGGTTCCTGGGCCAAGCTAAGCTAATAGCATCCTAGGAACAGTACCTAGTTCCTAGTGAAAACATACTAGGATGATGTTAATAAAATAATAAAAAAATAATAGCTAATAACTATACATGCAACTATTATTCTATAGAACGAGAGAAAGTAAGTCATTTATAAATTTTGTCGAACTGTTGAATTAAGTAATCAAACCATGGAATCGTATAGAATTAAAATGCTATTCAGGGGTCTACGTACTGCTTTGCAATATAATTCTTTGATTTTTTATGTAAAAAAAATGGGGTGTTAAGTCCTGGTATAAGTCCCTCAATAATTTCAATCCACAAGTGTTTTTTATAGGTTACAATTGCAGAATACAAATAAAGAATGAATAATAACTACTGCAATATATGGAAATCATAAGAAAACTATTTGCAGTAATCTAAGAAAATTTTTCTAAGGAATTATGTTTTAGAGCCTTTTTCAAATTACAAATTGAAATGGCCTTTTCGAGGAATTGAAAAATAGGACAAAAACTTAGTTAATAATTAAGCCATTAAATACATGACTGAATGAGTGTCAATTAATGAAGGTATACCAAGGATTAAAAAAATAATGTAAACTAAAATGAACTTGGTCATTAAATGATGAAAATCATACAAATGCATATAAAAAGAGTATTCTCTTTAACAAGCGGCAAAATAATAACGATAACCTGATGAATTGCAGGAAGTTTTAGTAGTATGACCAACAAGAAATATCACTTCAAACCCGAGGTCCAAAATAGACTGTATGAAATCCAAACAACAACAACAATATATATATATATATATATAGCAGGTTCCTCCAGAACATTAAACAATATACTAGTAATTTGTGCAGAATATGTAGCATTTAACTTAACAGGAAATTAGAGTAGTAATCAACAGTTGCATATGTGAACAAATTCAAATTCCAGTAATGGGATAATTGTCATTCATAAAGATAATTGTGAACAATAGTTCTCAAGTAATAGACTAAACCCATAAAACGGGTATCATGATAGAATGTACAGATATGCAGAGAGGGAAACCTATTAACTTCTGATAAAAAAATGAAAGAGAACAATTTTCTTCAGAATGTACCCTTAAATTTCCTCTCAGGAAGATTATCAAAACCATTCAAAGGAATTTTGTGATTTCCTTAGACCCAGAAAACTATTAAGACATAAAGCCAAAAATAGGAACATAAATCAAGTTCAAAACCTTGACTCATAGCTTTAATCAATTAAAACCATTTGAGGAAAGAGCAAGAAACCATAGAGCCTAGAACAAAAGATATTTCCAAATGGATTTAGATGGCGTGGAACTAAGAATTGAACCGCAATAAGAAAACATGCAAAAATGGACTCCAAAATGGAATTGGACTCCTGGTAATGATAGAGGTTATACCTAAGTGGGTGCATCAAAGGAACTGTGGAGCATAGTGGGAAATATTGTCACCAAAGTAAGAGTATAATACAAAGAGAAATTAGGGTTTTTGACAGAACATTAACAAGGTTGTGGAAAATTGCAGAGGAAGACAAGAAGTATTATCACCTGGTATTCAAGCACACACCCCATGTTCCATTGAAACTTGGATCTTAACAATTTCGTCCTCCGTGACATCTAAACTCCATAAATGAACTTCCTATATAGATTATGAAAAACAAAGTATGGGTGAAATGTGAGGGTGGCTATATATTCACAACTCACTGAGGAGAAAATTAGTAGAATATGAGATGGGCGAAGAGTTGAAGAGCCACTGCAGCGGAATGGAAAAGTGACAATTCTAGTAGGGGACCTGAGAAGGAAGTAGTTAACACTAAATACCCCTTCAAACCTACACCGTCTGACCGAAAATCCTTTTCTTGTAAACTAGGATTAGGACAGATGTACCATTAAGATTGATCAATAAAGATAGTTGGTGAGACCTCCAGTCTCTAGAGGGTTCTCCAGAGTGGGGTTTACAAAGTCCAACATTTGAATTTACATTATAAGTTAAAAGAGCACCAAGACCGTAGTAATAAAATGATCACATAATTATGTTATAAGTAAATAAATGAAGAGCCTTAGCACTAATATAACCCCAGGGTTAATATACGCCAAGGCTTTTTTGTTATACCAAGGTTATAATCTCTATAAGTATCATGTAGACAATAAAAACAATAAAATAGAAGATTAACCATAATCTAACATTAACGCTGCTCATTGGTATATGATAATTGAAATAAATATGTGAAATATGAGTATTATGATTGGTGTAGTAATAAAAAACTTAATTTCCTTCGAATGAGTGAATGGTGGATAGTGTTAGTTAAGCTAAAAAAAGTGTGAGTGTGTTATAAAAGGCGCACAACCAAGTGTTCCATTAAAAAAAAAAATTATGTGTGCTAGTGGATGTTACAAGTGGTATCAGAGTCGAAGGTTCAACTCTGAAGCCTAAGGGCCAACCTAGAGCTGAAAATTATACTCTTTAATAATTGCAAGGCTATCCCTTCTTATAGTTTTGTGTATAGATTAAATATATAAATATAAAAGAGTCCCTGTTGAGGTATGAAGTATATGAATGACAACAACATTAATATAACATCAAAAATATTGTTGTAGGTAAATGCATAGTTAAAATAACCCAAAATAAGGAAAGTTGGAAACCTACATAACTGAAGGATTTATTCAAACAGAGATTGAGGCCTCAATTTAGGTAAACTATAGAAGGTGTTGTTGAGCCTATGAAGGAAGAAAAAATATCATCAATATATATACACACACACACACACACACACACACATATTATATGGGTGAGGAAAATAGTTGGATGTAGGAGTACAAAATAACCCTACTGAGAGTTAATTCCATGGAAAGAATATGCACAACATGAAGAGAAGATTTCATCTAAATGACGAGCTTATGAAGTTATTTTGGATAGTGAAGTTAAAGAGACAAATCTTGAATTATGAATACTCTGATTCAGAGTTTAAATACATAATAAAAAGGATTCAAGTTGTTCTTAAGGGACAAGGGCGGAAAAATATGCATTACGTAGAATAAGCCTAGTATAACGCAAGTATTAAGTATGTTAAATGTTATTAGGAGAAGCTTTGGCTTCCAAAATCATAAAAAGTGAAATAATTATCATATATTTCCTTAAAAAGGGGATAGAACAAAAAAAATTGACCTCCTTGAATGTGGATTGTTACCAATTGACTTATTATAGTCTAAAAATTCAGTTCTGCATATCGGAATAACTTAAAGAATGAGGGCACTGATATAGCCAGTGACATCCACAAGGAAGAGAAGTGTATGAAAGTAGGTAATTGTGTGCTACAACAGAGGGTCCAACTAAATAATAAAAAATAAAAAATAAACTCTATCGAAACCACAAAGTGATGATAATTCAGGATAGAATATCATCTATTGAAATAGATAAATGAATGAAACCTTAAGTCTATCAAATCAGAAGTGACAGTGATAATGTTATTATTCTTAGAAACGATACCGAAAATATTTATAAAATTATAAGCTTATGCAATATGGGAAAGGTCATGTGACAGCGAAGTAGGATGGTTGAGTCCATGAAAAATATGGACAATAAAATAGGAAGAGGGAATTCTCTTAAGTTGATTACATATATATATATATATATATATATATATATATATATATATATATATATATATGGACGTACCATTATGTTTAACATAATTGTCAGGGGGTCGTTGGAGTAGAAAGATGATTATTTACACATAGCATGGAAAAGAAGCTATAGGTTGACAAAAAAAAGGGGGAAATTCCTACCAAGCAGGAAGAATTAGTATGGCGTGGTTCACATAAAGAAAAAATGTGTGGTATCTGGAACTATAGAAGGTAATGTTTGAAGTGTTCTATAATGTGTTTATTTTCATATGTATGGGTGTATTGTATATGATGTTATGTTTACATTGCAATCTAAACAGGTGGATACAAAAATAATAATAATAATTAAAAAAAAAAGTGTAATGGTCATAGGATCTATATGAGGCACAAAGAGGTGTGACAAATAACTAAGATTGATTTATTTTATGTTGTAATATGTACATAAAAACATTTATTAGGTGCCATGGAGCAACCAAAGGGAATTCTAGGATTTTATGACATGGAAAAATCTAATGGGAAGGAAAAAAATTGGATTCGGGTGATGCATTTCCAACCTATTTTTTGCAAGCTAATCCAATGTGCAAATGGCTATACCTAAAAAAAATAAAAATAAAAATCATATAACCATCATCAACAACCTATAATTCATGATGACAATAGCCAGAACCAAAGAAGTGTTACAGTATGGACTCTTTTGTGTAAAGAAAATAGAAAAGCAATCCAAGGTGGGAATAACTAAGTTGCTCAATTAGAGGAAATCTCATCCTAAAAGTGGCCTCCTAAGGAAAAATAATAAAATAATAGTTAAAATGATAAAATATGAGTTATGAATTTTGGAGGGAAAAGAAGAAAACTGCTTTTTTTTATTGTGTCTTTGGTTTATCTCATTATAGGTTTACTCAAATTGCAAGTGTAGACACTCACTATTTGTCGAATTAAATTCGACATCGAACGAGTACCCATTATGCATACATTTGAAAAGACCCACATTGATAAAAACTGAATATATATTACAAAAATGAGTTGAACACAATTTTTTAATGTATCTTTAATTTTTATCAATGTTGGTCTTCTCAAAAGTATGAATGAATGGTACTCGCTGGATTCAAAATTTAATTCCGCATAAAACGAGTGTCTACACTTGAGATAAGCTAAAAATATAATTAAAGAAAGTAGTTTATCTTATTTTCCCTCCAAAATATTTACCTATACCTCTTTTTATATTTAAAGGATTTTGACTGGTTTACATATTATGACACATAAATTACGTGAAAATTTCATGGGAACTTTTAGGCTAATTTCCTCTAATTGGAAAAAATAGACAATAATATAGCCACCTTGAATATGGCCCAAATATATAGAACCTAATCCAAAAAATAAGAAGAAAAAAGGTTATTCTAAAATCTACTTATGCATGAATAATATTTGAATTAGCCTAAGAGAATCATAGTGATAACTAGTACAATAACACACTAGCTGAAATTATCATAAAAGTACAAGAACAATAAGCGATTTCTGAAATTTTTATTACTATGAAAAGAAATGCAATTGGGATGGGTGCATCGAAGGTTGGAGTTTACAATAGGGACTACGTATTGAGGTTCTTGTCGATTTGCATGACCATGGGTTTCTAATCCTTGTTGGGTTATGATACCTATTGATGACCCGTAATAAATGCATAAATAAAAATTATGGTGTCTATGATAAGTTTAAAATAAAATATATGTACATTTCCAAATGATGATTAACAAAAACTAATGGTAATCATAATAATTTTGGATGTAGGTCGAATCAGATGGAGTAATCATGTTTGAACCTTTATATATTTTGAATTTGAGAGAGAGTAAGTGTTGGGTGTGTGTTATATTATTTCCACGAATAGTCACACGCGCGGGGGGGCGATATCCCCCCCTGTCCAGGGGTTCGTAGAGGGTGGGTAGCCCCCTACACGGGGTCTAGGGCAGTGCCCTGGGGAAAAAAAAAAATGGGCCCTATTTTAGGTGGGCAGACCCGCCTATGGTTTTGTGCATGGATTTTCACATGGTTTTGGGGCATGATGGTTTTCAACCCTTGGTATTTTGTAGATCTGGTCAAGGGAACTACGATTATGTTCTAATCCAGGGTTAATGGATTGGGGTTTATGAATGCTTCGGCATGTATATATGTGTGTTGTAACACTAAAAGGAATATAATGAAAAATCAAGCTGGTAGTCCCGATTTGGGATCTAGGGGAAAAATCTTTGTTTATATTTGTTTTATGTTTTATTCTCTTGCTATTGTTTATTTTCCGTTTTTAAAAATTCGTTTGCAAATAATTTCTGTACATGGTTAAAACCTATAGTAAGTTGCATAAGCAGATGATTACTTGAGATAAGGTGCAGTGGAAGCACTCCATCCAAAAGAGGCTACCTAGGATACTGGAAAATTTATGAACAAGGAATATTTTAACTTTTTTTGAAGTCTAGGAAACACTGAGGACGATGTTTCTCTCGAGGGGGGGGCGGGAATGTAACACCCCTCAATGAATAGTAAATAATTTAATTACTTCTAAGAAAATAACTTGGCACACTATGGGATAAAATAAAGCCAGATCTAATGTTAGACATGAATATTTTATTTTAATTAAACTACCAATATTAGTTATGGTCAACCAAGGAATCATAGGAAGGTGGAAATGCTAAATGAGTATTTACCTATCAGGCAATTATGGACAATTACTCCTCTCCCTAGGGATACATATCACAGTTGGGAAAAGAGATCCATATGGGTAGAGAGGAAACTTATGGAAATTAATAAATAGGAGAAGAGAACTTATAACCTCAGATATAATGTTGTTGAGGTAATTCAGGACACTGCCACAGACAAATTATTGAGCTAGTTGTAACCAGTGGAATTTTTGCACAACCCTATAAGTTTGTGAATGTTTTGAGAAAGAAATGCTTGAGCTAGTTTGGGCTAGTGGAATTTATGGGTATACGGGTGTGGTCTCTATCCAAGAAATACTGCTCTTAATCAAATCAGCTTGTCGGGAGCTATTTTGGGATACCGTGCTCATTATTTAGGAGGACCATCTATCCTTCCCTGATGATTTCTTGTGGAAACCTAAATAACCGTGAACATATATGTATCTTTGTATATGTTGCTAGGAATTTTCTACAATTATGTTTTTCTGTAAATATACCTCTGAAAAAATATTTTTTTTGGTAAATTAGTTTTTGAATCTTAGTGGCTGGCTAGAAATAGAAAAAAATGAGAAAATATTAAATATATTGTTTCTGTTAGATATTATTTTATAGTAGGGAAGCAATTTTTGTTTAAAGTGTTGATAACTGTGTCTGAATCCAAAATTGAAGTGTGTTTATATCTCTCAGAATTCGAATCTAACTCATGCTAAGATGCATGTGGAAGCCACTGTATTTATATGAAAATTATAGTTTATGGAATAGGAATGTAAAATACCTTGCAAGAATCCATAGGAGCGATGATATTATTGTATACAAATGTTAATAGTGAATGTAACTAGAATAACATTCTCAGAGGAATTTTGGGTTGCTTCCTAGGCCTAGCTAAGTTAATAGCAGCCTAGGAACAGTCTCTAGTTCCTAGTGAAAAAAGACTAGGACGATGCTAATACAATAATAATAAAATAATAGCTAATAACCATACATGCAACTATTATTCTTCAGAACGAGGGAAAGTAAGTCATTTATAGAGATTGTTTAACTCCTGAATTAAGTAATCAAATCTTGGAATCATACAAAAGTAAAATGTTATTCGAGGTTCTACGTAGTTCTTTGGAATATAATTATTCTTTTGTTGAAGTAAAAAAAAGAGGGTTAGGTCCTGGTATAACTCCCTCGATATTTTCAATCCACAAGTGTTGTTTACAGGCTAAAATTGCAAAATACAAATAAAGAATGCATAATAATTACTTTAATATATGGAAATGATAAGAAAATTGTGCAAAATAATCTAAGAGTAATTTTCTAAGGAATTACGTTTCAGAGGCTTTTTCAAATTATAAACTGAAATAGCCTTTTTGAGGACTTGTAAAATAGGAAAAAAACTCGGTTAATAATGAAGCCATGAAATACATGACTAAACGAGTGTCAATTAATGAAGGCATAACAAGGGTTAAAAAAAAGAATTTAAACCTAACATAACTTGGTCATTAAATGGTGAAAATCATACAAATGCATATAATATGAGTATTCTCTTAAACAAGAAATAAAATAATAGCGATAACCTAATGAATTGTAGGTATTTTTAGTAGTACAACCAACAAGAAATAACACTTCAAACCCAAGTTCAAAAATATACTGAATGGAATCTGAACAACAATAAATATATATACATAAATGGCAGGTGCCTCTAGAGCATTAAAGAATCTACTAGTAATATGTGCGGAATATCTAGCATTTAACTTAACAAGAAATTGGAATAGTATTCAACCATTGGATATGTGAGAAAATTCAAAATATAGTAATGGGATAATTATCATTCATAAATATCATTTTCAGAAATAGTTCTCAAGTAATAGAATGAACCCATAATATGAGTATCATGATAGAATGCATAGAAATGTTGAGAGGGAAACCTATTAACTTCTGATAGAAAAATGAAAGAGAATAATTGTCTTCAGAATGTACCTTGAAATTTCTTCTCAAGAAGATTATCAAAACCCTTCAAAGGAAAATCGTGATTTCCTTGGACCCAGAAAACTATTCATACATAAAGCCTAAAATGAGAACATAAATCTAGTTCAAAACCATGATTCATATCTTTAATCAATTGAGGTCGTTTGAGGAAAGATAAATAAATCATGGAGTCTGGTACAAAATTTATTTCCAAATGGGGTTAGTTTCCATGGAACCAGGAATCGAACCGAAGTAAGGAAACATCCGCAGATGGACCAAATCTCTCACATGTGAAGAAAAAACAGAAAATTATGAATATGCCACAGTCAAATAAAAACTATAGCCAACAGCACACCTGGAAAATATAAAATAGACCTAAACAAAAAAAAACTCCAAAAGGTAATTGGACTCCTAGAAATTATGATATAGGTTATATATGAGTGGGTGCATCAAAGGAACAGCATAGTAGAGTGGGAACTCCTGTCACTAAAGTAAGAGTAAAATACAAAGAGAAATTACGGTTTGTTACAAAACATTAACAAGGTTGTGGAAAATTGTACAGAAAGACAAGAAGTAATATTACCTAGCATGGAAATGCATGCTCCATGTGCCATCGAGACCCATATATTAACAGTTTAGTCCTCCATGATATATGAACACCATAAATGAACCACCTGTATAGACTCTGAAAAATAAAATATGGGTGAAATGCGAGGGTGGCTATATGATTCACAAATCAACGAGGATAAAATTGGTAGAATCTGAGTTGGGCGAAGAGTTGAAAAACCACTGCAGTGGAATGGAAAAGTGACAATGTCGGTAGGGGACTCGAGATGAAAGTGGTTACCAGTCACTGCCCCGTCAAACCTACACCGTCTGATTGAAAACCATTTTCTTGGAGAGCTAGGATTAGGACAGCTTCACCCTCAATAATTATCAATAAATACATCTGGTGAGACTACCTATTTATAGAGGGTTCTCCAAAGCAGGGTTTACAAATTCCAACATCTCAATTTACATTAAAAGTTAAAAGAGCACAGACCATAGTGATCGAATGACTGCAAAATTATATTATAAGTAAATGAATGAAGAGCCTTAGCACTAATTTAACCATAGGTTTAATATATGCCAAGTATATTTTTTTATGCCAAGGTTATAATCTCTATAAGTGATCCAAGTCATTTTTGCTAACACTTACTTAAACAAAAAAATACTCATTACAGGGCCTTTTACTGACATGATTTTGCATGAAAACATGAATGATACATTCTTTAAATAATGATTTAGCATCACATCAACATTATTCAAAGAAAGCCAAACAACTAAGAAACAATAAACATAAACAACCATGAACACTCATAACACTGATATGATAATAGAGTTCACCCTGGGGGGGAGAGGGCTACATCTCCAGATTCGTTTGGAACTATGAATTGATTTATTAATTCTGAGACATTCTCCTTCTTACACTGGGCTTCAACATCTCACAAATATGTGGATCATGCTCCTTAAAGAGCTTCCTTCTCACAAATGGGACAAAGGCACTCACATAAGAGACATTTCCTCAGCACCATAAGGGCTACATTTAATCTCAGAACAAGGCTTCAAACTGTAGAAATTTAATACAAAATATGTATTGCCTAGATTCTCTTGATCTAAATATAGAATCGCTTCTACAAAATCTTTGCAGAATTTGAAACACAATCCCCAATCACAATATCATGAAGAAAGATTAATCACACATAACACAAATAATTTACCAGGAAAGCATAAAGCTAAAAACCCCACTATCTTCTATGATGTATTATATCATGGATCATGAAACAATTACATACAAAGCTCTAATCTAAGAGCTCTTAGTACATGAGCTAACTGACTCACACTGTCATACAAAAATTGGCAAGTTCCTTAGCCAATTTACTGCCTCCATACAACCTGCCTCCACTACGCAATCCCCGATGGTAAAGAACCCATGAATGATTGATCATCTTGAGTTCCTTGACTATTTAAATATCATGGGCACATACAATGTGTGTGTGCTTACATGTGTGTAAGAAGATAATGTCACAACTGATAGTTATCCTCCATTTCACCTAGAACTCAACTAGGTCTCCACTGGATTTTACATGCATGCAGTTAATAATAGTAAAAAAATTAGTTGCATGTGAAACCACTAATTGTGAATTAATTAACAATTAATTCACTTGGTCTCTCACTCATGTATCTTCAATTGCAACTAGCACAACTGACTTTCACTCACTTAACTGAGTTAAAATGATTTACAACTTTCATTAACTAATGCACCATTGCACTTCCAACTCTGTTACAACTCAAGTCAACCTGCATGTCCCTCCAACCAACCTTTTCACTCAAAATTCCTATAGCTAATTGATTTGCCACTTCAGTTAACTATTTCAAACTGCTCATTGATATAGATTATTGTCTATTTTCCAAATATTATTAAGGGATAATAATAGTCGACATGCATCTATAAATAGACATGCAATCTATAAATAACACTTGCACATACATCTATAAATAGAATTTTCTCATGCATCTATAAATAGAAATCCACCTAAAAATATCTTGAGGCTACATCCTAGTGTAGGTTCTTAGTTTTCACTAGGATCTTCTTGTTGAATCTCAACACTCCCTCTCAACAAGAAATGAATTATCCTTCACCCCGATCATGTCTCTATGGTATTCAAATTTTATCTTGGTGAGTGCCTTCGTCAGAATTTTTGCATCTTGATCTTCCGTAGGAATGTACTGAAGCAACATGATTCTCCTCTGCACACAATCTCTGAGATGATGGTACCGAATATCTACATGCTTAGATCGATCATGAAACACATGAATAATCAAGAGTTTAATGCAACTCTGGTTATCACAATGAATCACTGTCGGATATAAATGAGAACCAAACAAACCAACCAAGATCTTTCTCATCTAGATAGCCTCGCATGTATCTTGACTCACTTCCATGTATTCTGCTTCTGCTAAACTAAATGCCACATATCTCTGCTTCCTGTTGTACCAAGAAACAGTTGTAGATCCAATGTTAAAGATCCCCCCTGATGTGCTCTTTCTTTCCAATGGGCTGCCTGCCCAATCTACATCTGTGAAGCCAGGCAACTTCACCCCATCCATCTGTCTGTACCATAAACCATACTCTGATGTGCCCCTCAGGTATCTCAGGACATGCTTCCCCACCTTCCAAAAGAGCTTGGTAGGCTTAACCATAGGTTGACTCAGTTGGTTAACCGCATAGAAAATGTCTGGTCTCGTGTTCACTAAATACATTAGCGAACCCACTAACTGTCGATAGACAATAGCATCCACTACCTCTCCAGAAGTAGCATCATCTTTCATCCAGTTTCTTGGAAGAGGATTATCCATGGTTTTGCAGCCCTGCATGTGAAACATACCCAGTATCTCCCTTGCATACTTACCTTGAGACACAAAAAGTTCACCTTCTTGCTGCCATATTTCCAAACCAAGGAAATAATGAAGGAGGCCCATATCCTTCATCTCAAACTCTCTTGCAATATCTTCCTTGCATGAGTGTATCAACTACTCATCACCAGTCAATATTAAATCATCAACAAAAAGAACAATGATTAAAATCTTACCCTCCCCCACAATTTGCTATAGGTTTGCATATGCTTCACTTTTGGCGAAGCCTAGTCCAATGAAATAGCTATCTATCTGAGTGTACCAAGCACGGGGTGCTTGCCTCAGCCCATACAACACTCTTTTGAGTCACCACACATGCGACTCGTTGTTGAAGATCTCAAAACCTTTAGGTTGCTCTATGTACACCTCTTTGTCAATGATCCCATTGAGAAACGCAGTTTTCACATCCATATGATGAATGCGCTAGCCCATCTACGCTACGAGAGAAAGGATGGTCCTTATGGAAGAATACCTTGCGACAGGTGCAAAGGTTTCTTCATAAGCTATCCCCTCGATCTGTGAGAAACCTCGGGCCACAAATCTGGCCTTGTATTTTTCAACACTCCCATCAGCATCTTTCTTTACCTTGTAGATCCATCTCGAACCTACCATTGATTTATCAACCAGCCTTGGAACAATTTCCCAAGCATTGTTTTTGACAATGGAGTCATACTCCTCCACCATTGCATCTACCCATGTGGAATCCTACACTACTTCCTGAAAGGAAGATGGTTCATCACAATACATTTTCTCATGAGATCCATGTATCCAGTAAATCAGTCAGGAGACTATCTTTGTCTGCGTTGTGAAGTAGGGACTCCTACATTCTGTGCAGCATCAAGACTCAGCCTATAAGCTTCTGTGGTACGCCTTCTACCAGTTCTGATGGTTGGCTTTACGTGAGTTGACTCCTCCACTCCCTGAACCTCCTCCTGTGGCCGATCAACATCTACAGACTCATCTTTGGGAACCAGCAGTTCCTCCTCTGCATGCAAGTTTAGCTCCCTCTCAAGCAACAACCACATGGCTTTCCCCTCATCGAATTTATATCCCATCACACCATAGTCATCCGATTGTTTGGAAAATACACACGATAATTATGGGGTGTTTCTGTGTACACCAATGAAGGCTTCTTCAGGTGTACTCATGCCAAGTATTCTATAAGAACAATGGTTTTGCACATAAACAGTAGTGTTGCATGCTTCCGCCCACAAATGCATTGGTAGGCCCTGATCATGCAACATCGCTTGTGCTGCACCCACGATCATTCTGTTCTTCCTCTCGATGACCCCATTTTGTTGTGGGCTATGAGGCGCTATGAGTTCTCTTAGAATTCCTTCTTTGCTGCAAAAGTTCTTGAATTCTTTAGAGATGTATTCTCCACCATTATCGCTCCTCAGAGCCTTCACTTTTTTCCCCGACTCTTTCTCCACCAATGCCTTAAACTCACAGAACTTTGAGAATGTTTGATCTTTCTTCTGCATGAAGAACAACCAGCATTTACGAGAAAATTCATCAACAAAAATAACATAGTACTTATGTTTTTCTCTTAAAGCAACTGATAATGGTTCACACACAAGGATCCCTGAAGCACAGTTATCCTTCTCATGAAAGGTGGACTTTACATACTTCCCCATGGTGCAACCCTTGCATTGATTTAACTGAGAAAGTTTTCTCATTGGAATTCTAGTAGATATTTGTTGCATGAATTTCAAGGCTCCATGATGAAGATGGCCCAATCACCTGTGCCATAATTCTCCCTCATCCCGACTCACCACTTTTCCACATTTCCCATCATGGAAGTGCAACCATATTCCTCCATCTTGTAGAGATTCTTAACTCGAATCCCTATCCTCTTGGCTTGACCCATTGTTTTATGTCGCGAGAAACATTTTCCATCGCTGAAAACAATGTCATAGCCTCTGTCCTCCAACATTGTGACTGAGACCAAATTTTTCTTCAGAAATGGAACATGCATAACATGTTTCAATTGAAATGGTTTACCTGACTCCCTCTGAAAGGTAATGGTACCAATGTCAGTCGCACTGTATCGTCCATCGTCACCCATCTCTATATGCATTTAGAGATCTTTCTCCTCCAAGTCACTGAAAAGTTCCTTATCTCCTGTCATGTGAAAGGAAGCGCCACAATACAAAAACCACACTAATCCCAATGCACTTGAAACCATGCATGCGATCAAAGAGAATTCAAGCTCAAATTGCGAGGCAAGGGCCTCACCAGCTGTAGCTCCAGCAACCTTCTTGTTCTTCTTCCTTTGCGGATAGTTAGTAGCAAGATGCCCATGTTCGTGACAGTGAAAACACTTCACCTTGGACATATCCAGCTTCTTGCCTTTAGACTCAGATTTAGAATGGAATTTCTCCCCCTCCCCCTTCTTTGCCTTGGAAACCAAAGAACAATCCTCTTCATCATCATGCTTTGATGAAGATCCATCTCTGGTGTTTTTCCTGAACTACTCCTACACCAAATCCGACCACAGTCGTTCCCAATCTGGCAATTTTTCCCGTCTGTTGAAAAAGTCTTCATAACTGTGCCATCTCTTAGGAAGTCGCATGAGAGCCAAGCTCACAAAATTATCATCAACAACAATTATTCCAACACTCCCCAGTTCATCCTAACATTGGACAAACTTTGTGAGATACTTTGGAATGTTGTCTCCCTTTTCCATCTTGATCTTTCTGAGTTTATCTTTGAGTGCCAATTTCCTATGGTCACTGTTTCTTTGGAATATATCCATCAAAGCCTTCCACATAGTATATGGTGTGTCTTTCCCATGGAGGCTTGAGACAATGTGGTCTCGTACTCCCTCCAACATAATCTTCCTCGCCTTTTCCACTTTCTTTTGCCATGCATCAAGATTAGCAACATCTGCAGCATCCAACTTAGGAACATATTTTTCAATGAATTCCTTCAAGCCATTGTCTTTAAGTACTACCTCCATCCTGTCCTTCCAAGAAATGTAGTTTGAGTTGCCCTTGAGTGCATACTCTAACCTCAATCCATTTAAATCCATTTCGATCTTCAATCAACTATAGTGCCAAGAAAGTCTTTCTGCAAATTCGAATTATTTCCACCAACAAACTCAGCTCCTACTTCAAAATTGCAATTTCCTATGCTCCGATACCATGCAGAAATTTAATAAAAAATATGTATTGCTTGGATTCTACAGAATCACTTCTACAAAATATTTGAGGAATTTGAAACACAATCGCCAATCAAAATATCATGAAGAAATATCAACCACACATAACACAAATAATTTACCGGGAAAGCATAAATCTAAAAACCCCACTATCTTCTATTATGCATTATATTATGGATCATGAAACAATTACATAAAAAGCTCTAATCCAAGAGCTCTCAGTACATGAGCTAACTGTCTCACACTGCCATACAAAAATTGGCAAGTTCCTTAGCCAATTTACTGTCTCCAGACAACCTGCCTCCACTGCGCAATCCATGATGGTAAAGAACCCCTGAATGATTGATCATCTTGCCTTCCTTGACTGCATAAATATCATGGGCACATCCAATGTGTGTGTGCTTGCATGTGTGTAAGCGGATAATGTCACAATTGATAGTTATCTTCCCTTTCACCTAGAACTCAATTGGGCCTCCACTGGATCTGACATGCATGCAGTTAATAATAGTAAAAACATCAGTTGCATGTGAGACCACTGATTGTGTATTAATTAATAATTAATTCAATTGATCTCTCACTAGTGTATCTTCAGTTACGACTAGCACAACTGACTTTAACTCACTTAACTGAGTTAAACTAATTTACAACTTGCATTAACTAATTCACCACTGCACTTCCAACTCTATTACAACTAGAATCAATCTGTTACAACTCAAGTCAACCTGCATGTCCCACCAACCAACCTCTTAACTCGAAATTCCTATAGCTAATTGATTTGCCACTTCAGTTAACTATTTCCAAGTGCTCATTAAGAATAGATTATTTTTTATTATCCAATTATTATTAAGGGATAATAATAGTTGACATGCATCTATAAATAGACATGCAAACTATAAATAGAACTTGCACATACATCTATAAATAGAAATCATCTATAAATAGAATTTGCTCATGCATATATAAATAGACATCCACCTAAAAATAGCCTGAGGCTTCATCCAAGTGTAGGTGCTTAATTTTCACTTAGATCTTCTTGTTGAATCTCAACACAAACTCTTACAAAGCTCCTCCAAAAACTCACTCAAAAAAACTCTCCAAAAGACTCCCCCCCCCCCCACCCCCCTCAAAAGCTCACATAATGAGTTTATATATTTTTCCCCAACAAAAGGAAATAACTCCTCAGATCCCCAATAGTAGGATCTTAAGACTTATTAAGGAAAAACAAGCTCCATGATTCTAGGATCTAAAACTTACTGAAGGCAAAACATAGTAAAATCCAAACTTCAAGGATCTCGACCATGCCAAGAGACCTCAACCTCTCATTGAGAAATAGAAAATTAGTTGTGAGTTTAATTCTCACATAAAACTAATTTCTCAAAATGGAAAATAAGTGAATATTTTGTGAGTCATTTTCCTACTCACTTTCAACATTATCCACTTCACAATTCTAAATGAAATAATGCATTAATTTTATTCCAAACTTTGTCACTTATCATAAAATTTCTTCATGGTGCACAAATTAAACTTTTGCATTTGTGGAGATCCTCCTGGATCAATCCTCCCCAAAAAGAAAACATTTGGTCCTCCAAAAGTATCGATCTGAACTTGTAGGTGTCTATACTAGATGCATATCAAATTTTCAAATTTTCTTGAAAGGCGCATTCCTATTTTCCTTCAATTTTGTTTGTCAGAATCAAAATTTTGAAGCCATAATCTGCATATTTTCCATTGTCTATTGCAGCTTTGTCAACTCAGAATGAAGCACTTTGCAAGGTGGGTTTCATTTTTTACATCATATGGATATTTTCTATATCCTTCTCCATACATGGTTGAATGTTGCACCAAACAGGAAGATGAAATCGGGTTTGTGTCCAAGAAAATATCCATGGGATGGCATGGAGTGATTCAATGCCCCAACTTAGCTTCCTTTATGAGGGGTGACTCCCGACGTTCACTCGACCATAAATTCTAGTGTTGCAAAACGAATCTCATGTCCTAGAAAATAATTGATATGTACTCCTTCATAGAAACAACATCCATTTAATCCATTATTGCACACCCCTCATGCTTTGGTGCAACCGCAGACTTCATTCCATGCTCCAGCGTGGCAGTAGTAAGTCGTTAGAGAGTGTTGAAACACAAATGTTCCTCACCAAAATACTCTTCTGGAGCATGGAAAACTATTGTCTTTACTTCGAATCTGAATTTTCATCTCGCAGGTTATTATCAGATTTTAAATCACCACAAGTTCATATACCAATGCATTCATCTCCCTTGCAGAACCTCTGGAATGTCGGGTCCCAGTCTTCATCGAAATTTTGTGCGATAGTGGGAAAAATGTGGTTTAGAATCCCTGCATTGTTTACCACGATGTGGAGGGGAAAAAACGTTTTCTTCACCATATTGAACAACAGGAGAACCTTGAAGGCTCTATGGACATCGAGTTTTGAATCCAAAAGTCTGACCTTGTCCATTAAAACACTAAATATTGTGAAAAAAAACTGCGATGAGCATCGAAATCCACTTTCATTAATCAACCACACCTCTGTTGGCACGAACAACCTAAGCATTAATCCATGCTCCTTCTTCGCTCGCCAAGAATGCAACTAGTAGAGCCACGTCCTCCAAAAAAATATGTTATATCTCTTGTAGTTGATGGATCATCATACTCATCAATCGACGCAACATAAATTTGCGCAGAAATTATCCCACAAAATCCGTAGATGATCACAACAAACTTGGTGGAAATCTAGAACAGAATATGTGCACCGATCATGGGAATAAATCCTACCAAATTCAGAAATAAACTCTGCCTCTTACACCACTCCCTGAGACAACAGAACTTCGAGGCCCATTTTTCTATAATATTGGATTCCATGAAACTGACTTGCGAGTCAAGGCCGATAGGATAGAAACTTGCATGACGATGATCAAAGAAATAAAAATTTACACTAGGCAACTACACTCATTAGAACTGCTCTATAAAAATCTCTTTGAGGCATGGATGATATCTTTCAACCTTCAGAACAATTAGGTGCTCCAAATTTGCAGCATATGGCATAGGAACATCTGCACCGGTGATTCTTTCCACATGAGCATCCAAATATTCAAAACTTTCCTGAACCACTGAGGCACAGATTTCTGCACCAATTCCATGTTGTGGAAATCCTTCTTCCACTATCATAAGTCGACCTATCTTCCTAACGTATGCTAGTTTCTCTAGCGAACTCTCTAGTTCAAGAGAGGTTCGTGCCTTTACAACAAGGAAAACCCAATTATTGTGATACATGCATAATCAAGGCACCATTCTCAAATTATAATTCAATGATTACCCTTACTAGTCATGGCTGCTAAACATGTATACATTCTTCCCATTGACTGATACCTTTGGCACGTTCATGGCTAGCTGAAATACACCCTCTTGATAAGGTGTTTCTGAGGGACCCTTATGAGAGTTGCCCATTTGAAAATGTCATCGCAAGAAAGCTTGATATCGAAATCCCCATATTTGTTTCTCTAGACCTCTTTTCACTCCTTAAAGAGTATTGCCCTTGAAGTCTGCATCATGATTGCTAAATGGGTAAAAATCTCTTCAAATCCAAATTACAGCGATTCCTAAGATCGTCACCTTCCACTAGTATTCTACAACTACAACTGGCTCAAAAGTCCTGAAAAAAAATGAAGACAATGCTAAGGATTTCCCAAAGGTCTTTGGATTGATCATCTAATGAAGGACCAAACTACTAAAGAAAACACACCACCCAAGCAAAGTATCTCTGTCTACTCCATGCCATTGATGTGTGGTACTTAACAACAGTTGAATTCCTGCTCGTGAAATCTCTTTCAAATTGGCACGAGTATATGTTGTAGTTGTGTTTGTATTGTCTTTTTTTTTTAATTGTTTATATGCAACAAATTAAAAAATGATTTTTGATTACATGACAGACACTCAACTTTGAAGATATCCCATCCATTTCTTATCGAACCACTCAAATGCACTCTTCTTCAAGTGCTTGAGAGGTCCAGCATGTTCCATCACAATTTTTGTGACCTCCTTCTTTATTTCATCTTGTGTCGAACTTATTTTTCTCTTTGCAGATACTTGCATGGTTCCGTTTCTTTGGTTTGGATGAAGGTGTGGATGAACTTTCCAGCACTTACAAATCCAGTGACCACTCATTTGGAAATGAGTGCAGAAATTCTTTTTTCTACTCTCGTTCTTATGAAACAAAGAATTACCCCTTTTCTTTGTTGATCAGGTCTGTTTGTCCAAAGATAATCTTTTCCAACATCTTGTTGTAAAATGATTATTTAACCCACAAAATGTACAAGGTTTCTTATACCATAAATTCTTCTTTGAATTTTTAGTTTTCTTTTAATTGAAAGGAACCTTGGCATACCTATGTGGATCATACCTCATAGACCTCTCCTTGCTGCAAACCCAAGAAGAATATTTGGACTTCACTCATTTCATGGATGGTTTTCTCAATGGATTTGAAACTTCTACTTCCTTCGATCCCATTGGTGATGCTTGATCATTGGCTTTGGCCAGCTCTCCTTTGTCGGTGAAACAAATTCCCATTTTTTCCTCCACAACGTGCTCCAACATTAGCCTTAACTTTCACTTTTCTTCTTCTGCATCTTGGAGAAGCCTTCGAAGCTCTGCATTCTCGGCTTGAATGCAATAGTTGATCTCCTCCAACTATTCAATTCTTGCTTGCTTCAAGTCTCTACCCATGATGATATTTAGAATCCTGGAAAAATAGTCAAACCGCTCTGGTACCACTTGATCCGAGTAGTTTTTTCTAACGCTTACTTAAACAAAAAAATACTCATTACAGGACCTTTTAATGACATGATTTTGCATGCAAACATGAATGATACATTCTTTAAAAAATGATTTACCATCACATCAACATTATTCAAATAAATCCAAACAACTAAGAAACAATCAACATAAACAACCATGAACACTCATAACACCGATATGATAACGAAGTTCACCCTGGGGTGAAGAAGGCTACATCTCCGGATTCGTTTGGAACTATGAATCTCTTTATAAATTCTGATACATTCTCCTTCTTATAATGGGCTGAAACATCTCACAAATATGTGGATCATGCTCCTTAAAGAGCTACCTTCTCACAAATGGGCCAAAGGCACTCACATAAGAGACATTTCCTCAGCACTAGAAGGGCTACATTTTCTCTTTGAACAAGGCTTCAAACTCTTACAAATAACCTCCAAAAACTCTCCAAAACACTCCCTCCCCCCCCTCCCCCTCAAAAGCTCATATCATGAGTTTATATATTTTTTCCCCAGCAAAAGGACATAACTCCTCACATCCACAATATTAGGATCTTAAGACATTTTAAGGAAAAACAAGATCCATGATTCTAGGATCTAAAAACTTACTCAATGCAAAATAAAATCAAAACTACAAGGATCTCAACCTCTCATCAAGAAATAGAAAATTAGTTGTTAGTTTAATTCTCACATAAAACTATTTCTCAAAATGGAAAATAAGTGAATATTTTGTGAGTCATTTTCATGCTCACTTTCAACATTATCTACTTTACAATTCTAAATTAAATAATGCATTAATATTATTCCAAACTTTGTCACCTATCATAAAATCTATTCATGGTGCACAAAGTAAACTTCTGCATTTGTGGAGATCCTCCTGGATCAATAAGTTTCATGCAGACAATAAAAAAAAATAGAAGATTAACCATAATCTAACATCAACGCTGCTCATTTGTATATGATAATTGAAAGAAATATGTGAACTATGATTATTATGACTGGTGTAGTAATTAAAAATTTAATTTCATTTGAATGAGTGAATGGTGGATGATATTAGTTAAATTAAAAAAAATGCGGGTGTGTTATAAAAGGCACACAAACCAGTGCTCCATAAAAAATAAAATTTAAAATTAGGTTTCGTAGTGTATTTTACAAAACCCCTTAGGATAGAGTCCACTTTGATGGGGTTGATATGTATCAACTCTTGCTAAATCACAAATTATTTGTATATCTAGCTTGCAGGCTATTGGATATAATGAAAAACAAAGATTTTGATCTTGAGCTTTGTCTAAATTACTCCTTCGAGTCACGGATTCACCATGATTAAAAAAAGGATAGTTAAATGACAGTGACATAATCGATAACCTACTTATCAACCCTCAAGATCATATAATTTCCAATTAATTAATAAAGCCTCCAATTAATACCCTATTACATGCATGAGGGACCCATACTCTTAGGTGCAAGGAAGGATATCCACCATTTACAAGTTACACTGATTGAATAGAAAAATAATCATCCCCTTCCCCCCATAAATCACTCAACATTTATGTGGATGAGACAGGCTGAAAATTAAAAACCACCCTTGCCCATTCTCGTCCGATCAGACACTTTTCACCTAACATAAGCGCATGCCAAAACCGCTCAAAATGCAAGAAAAACCACCACGGTATCTATGAAAAATGCTAGAGTTAAATATGTTAACTCACTCATTTGTGTGCATATTATGACCATTAATTCCTTACATGATGATACAAGAAATAATTATTCAAAATTTATTATCACACTTTAAAGATAATTCTCATTAATCCAGGTAATCGTTTCAATAAATAACTATCGAGAAACAGGCTCGCATTGGTTAATTGTAGGGAGAAATCCTCCATATAAATAGGTATGCTCGTGTTTTCCTCTACATTTTAGTAAACTAGAAATTGCACCAGAAGTTGCAAAGGAAACGTCGTAATGCATAAATTCGAGAAACATTGTGAAATTGGTGGGTCCTATTTTATTTAATTTGAGGATATTATATTTAATGTTATGCATCATATATAATTCATTGAGTAAGTAATTAATTTTAGAAGTTGTAATATATATATTTTTTGGTGCCATTTTTGTCTACCTAAAAATATATATAATTTATAAATTAGGTGGTTTGTGTAGGTTAAATTTTTTTATAGTGTTTTTTTATTTTGACAACTCAACATTGTGAAATCTAGATGCATTGTGACATATAAATTCGAGAAACACGTGAAATTGTTGGGTCCTATTTTATTTAATTTGAGGATATTTTATTTAATGTTATACATCATATATAATTCATTGAGTAAGCAAGAAGCAATTAATTTTATAAGTTGTAATATATATATTTTTTGGTGTCATTTTTGTCTACCTAAAAATATATATAATTTATAAATTAGGTGGTTTGTGTAGGTTATAATGCTTCTATAGGTAACCTTGATCTTGATTTCAACTCCATTTCCTCCCATCTTTCCACCCCACCAGTGATTGTTCTCATCTGCTCATCTCTCAATGGGGACTCCCACTCTGTGCAACCCAAAACATCATCTGCCTTGTCCTTCTCTTTGCTTCCATCAGAATGAAAAAACTGCGAAGGGAGGGCTTGGGAGACAAAATTCCCATTTGGGTGGGCAAAAAAGGAAACCCTTCTTGTTCCTTTATCCACTATGAAATTATTTACAGTATGCATCATTGATGTCAGAGAAGGAGATGCAAAAGAAGAAGAAGTAGCAGAAACCCCATCTCTATGGCCTTTGACAAATGAAACAAAGTGTTTCATAGATTTTCGTTGACTCTTTAGCTAAGCAGCAGAAACCCCATCTCTATGGCCTTCGACAAATGAAACAGAGTGTTGCATAGATTTTCGTTGACTCTTTAACTTGGTCTCTTCTTCAGCATCTCTCCATGCTTTCAATGCTTCCTTTAGACTATTAATGGATTATGTTTTCTTTTTCTGAGCTTTGGCCTTTTTCCACTCACTCAGAACCATTCTTTAAAAGCAGCTCCACCATATCCAGCTTGACATTCTGTGCTGCATAGTGAAGTGGAGTTCTCCCCTTGGAATCCTTGGAACTCACAGAGGCTCCACTCTTTATCAAAATGCTTGCGAACTAAGTCCTACCCCCTGCACAAGCATAGTGCAACGAAGTTCTCCCATTCTTATCCTTGAAATCTATGAGCTGCCTGGATGTGTTCAGCAGTAAAGACTTCAAGGCCTCCTCATGTCCTAAAACAGAGGCCCAATGAAGGGGAGTTTGACCTATTGAATCAGAACATTGTATTGGGTTTCCTTCTGCCAGGAGCTTTTTTACCATACCCACATCGTTTGATCTGCCCAATGCAATTATGTTATTGAAAACTCCATATCTCTGCACAAAATCAACACCAGAACTGCAGAACTCAAAATCTCCAAGACTAGACTGTTGAATTCAACAAATAAAAATGTCAATCCCTTATAATAGCCAAGCAGGTGCAGCTGCACAATCAGCAAACCATCCTTAAAATAGGCACATTTGCAGAAGGATTAGGTACATCATGCATTATGCATATAGAAAATAGACCAAACAAAAAAAGACTCTGCAGTCAAAGCAGTGTTTTCACCTAATAACGATGGGTGAGGTTTCTGGAAAGGGACATGAAGGGCAGAATAAGATTTCAAAGTGTATGATCGATTATATATAAAATGTAGTGGTGACTGGCAGCCCTCCTTACAATAGCCAAGCAGGTGCAGTTGCACAATCGGCAACCCATCCTTAAAATAGAATCTTCGCATGAACCTCCTAAATTTCTTGTATGTCGAAGTAGTAAAATATTAAATTTTGTCGACCATCAAATATGAATAAGGGTTCTACGCATTTATTTCGTTCGCTTTAGAATTTGCACACAAGATAATTTCTGTCATGAGATTACGGAAAAATAAGTATATGAAATTTATGTAGAGAAGCGTGAAATTTTTTGGCTACTTTACCTGAAAGTTTTTGTTTTGTACGTATCGGTCGGGCACTTTTCACCTATACGAAAATGAAAGAAAACAAAGAAGCATCGAGGAAAAGGTAAATACACGCGGACCTACAATAAATGCAAATGATGACATGGTAAATATGACATGGCATTGAAACAGAGGAACTAAGCAAATGTTCAGTCGACAGCGATTACGAAAGCAGAAGCCTACTTGTCCGCCACGCATCAAACTCTGACCGAAGGCCGCCTTTGAAATTATAGAGCCCACTCCTATAAATGCTATCCATGATTCCTACCGTTCTGATAAAAGTTCAGTTCAGTACCTTCTCATTCTTTTCATTTGCAGATTTTGTAGCTAAATTTATCCATTTCTCCATGGGTACCTTCATCGGCCATGTGTTTCCAGGTACAAGATTTCTGCTCATCGGCCTCTGGCATCTAGCCACGAAGCAACGATGCGGGCCAAGGCGCTCGCTAATTTACAATTCAACTGGTATCTTGTCGCGATTCTTGTATCGACGGTGATTTTCTATGCAAGAACAGTCGGAATTTATGCTACGTATCAGCCGCTGCAGCCGAAGCCTGCGATGGAGGGCGACAAGAACGTCGATACGGCCGCTGAGATGAACAGCCATGGAGTGCGGAAGCAGTGCTTCGGCGATGGTTCTCAGAGCTCCAGAGATCCATGGTTCATTTTTTTTGGGGCTTCGGATTATGATTGGTTGATGAACACTGGGAAATTCGCAACTGTCCCAACAGCCTCACAACTGTCAATCATCAGAATTCGAATCAATGGTCGATTATGATTTAATCGTCTAACACAGAATCGAATGGTACAGGTTATGACAACAAGGCACTCAGCAAAGTTGTTTTCAAATAAATACGCCTTACGGCGTAAAAATTTATATGTGTTATTTAACACAAGAGAGGACATTTCTCAAACAAGCGTATAGAAGACACTGATAATTTGAAAGTTTTCTTAGATGAGGACTTAGACATTTTTAAGCCGTCTATAACCAGCCAGACCCCTGAGTTCCTTCGTAACGAAGCCCATTCATGGTTTATAAAATAATCTTAGTCCTTTCTGGTATGGGAAAGTGGCCTTCCGCATATGGGAGAGTGGCCTTCCACAGGCTCTACTTCCTTGAACCTTTTTTTTTATAATTAATTTATCTCGATGCCAAAATTCTATAACCCTTCCTGGAGGCTAGTTAAAGATTATCAAGGTTCACCCAATATATGTCCTCTTAGACAGAGATTATATCTCAGCACTTCATATCCAATCTGACCTTAAGTTTATTGATGGGGACAATTTAGAAAGACATTTCAAGTGTTTACCTGATGAGAAGAGAAAGGAATTCCTAAAAGCCCTTATCAGTAAACCAATTTATTAGGCCAGATGGTATACCTCCCTTTAACAAAGGACACTTTTCAATATTCTACAAAATATTTAATTTCAATTATTAGTGTCATCTTGGGTTGTTGTGATGATAGTCATGCAAATGTTGTTATTTTGGGGTTTATTCAGAAATTGTTGAACTTTACCAAATTTAATTATGTTTTTTATTTGGTTGAAATAATTTACGAACGATAGGTACAATTTAATGATGAAAGGATATTTAAGTTTTAGCAATATTTGGTTTACAGCTTGATCCTATATCAGTAATCTCCATGTTATTAATCTTTAGGTTTAAGAAGAAAAAACCAACCGGGACAGGATAACCTCACCTTTCAAAGGATACAAAAGTTATCTTCAATGAATGAAATCTTGCATATCAAAGGTTTATTAATGGTTTTGTTCATAATATTTTCTTATTAATCTATGGCCATTCCCCTCCCATAATTCTTGAATAATGTAGGTTCCATATCAACATGAATGAGTGGTTAAAGAATAAGTAATGGTACATCGAAAAGGATTATAATGTGATTGGAATATATGGAACATAAGTTAATCCATACATATTATCACAATACTTAACTTCTATTTTTTTAATTTGAATATATTTTCCAAAGAATACACTGGTATGATCTACATTTCACATCCAAAGGAAGAAAGTCCACATTTACTATTCCCACAAAAATGTTTGTATTCATTGTTAACTCTAGGATGGATTTACCCACTCCTATAAAGTTGTAGAAAGCCTTCAATTTTGAAGAATATGAGAAGTGGAAATATGATACCTTAAATTTTATATCTAATTTAAGAGTTTCCATGAAAATTTCTCCCTACATTCATGAACCTAATGTAGAGAAGGAATGGGAATCTAATCAAGACTCCTTGGTTGAAACCTCTCAAATACCAATACAACAATTCCTAGACACAGGCAGGGAAACACATAGGTGGACTCCAAAAACCCAAATAAAATTAAGAAAGCACCTAAATATCCAATGGATGTGGAATATCCCTTTCCTTAGAATAACATATCTAAAGTATTGATTGATCATCTAGACAGGGGTACTAGTAAAATATTACCTATTGTTCATTTTTCAATTGATGATTACCCTATTTCCATAGAAATGTTGTTGAAGCATAAGTCTCTTGTTGAAATTTAAAGGGCTAAGGATGTTCTACAAGTCCAAATAAGGAGGTTTTAGTGTAGGCTAAACAAGTATTATTCACTCAACTAGCACAAGAATATCCAACCACCTCTAGGTTGTTTTCTAGTGTTGACTATAAAATTGGAAAACTATAAATGGAATTATTCCAACCCAAGGTAGACAAACCAAATTGACAATGTAAAATTGATGACTATGAAAAAAATTCATTTATAGTGGACCTAGATAGTCTTCCACCTTATGACGGGATTTATTGGCATCGACACCCTAGTGATGTAGTGGCTAGAGACTTAACTTAGGATTCAATTAATGTTCACAAACTTAGATTGCAACTCTAGATATTCGAAGAGTAGTTACAGATATAGAAGGCAAGTAACAAGGATAAATGATCATATTAGTTTTTTTACATCAAAATATCATTATGATTGGAGCACCCAATCATGATCGAGCATGTCTTGTGGATATGCTTAAGGAAAAATATAATGAAATAGTCAAGCTTAAGGGAAATATAAATATGTGAACTACTGAAAACAATAAAATTAATGTGATAGTGGAAAATGAAAAAGAGAAATATCAGCTCAAGAGCTAAGTCAAGGCCCTTAATAAAACAACCTCAGCGCTCGCAAAAAAATTACAAAAGAAATGGGTAGTCCCTAATGTAGTTGTTATGGAAGAGGGGTCTAATTCGGAGAAGTTGAATAGATTGAATGGGAAAAATCTTGTCTCCAAGAATATTTCCAAGATAAAGCCTAAAACATTTCTGACTTGCAAGAATTACTTGAAAAGCTAATAGACTAGATTCATTATGAAATGACTCAAAAGGATAAAAAAATTGTATATCTAAAGCTATAATATGAATAATTAAATATAATCTTTAGTCAAAAGATGTATGACAAGAAAATTGCGACAAACACTAAGCATTGTTTGGGGTCAGGTGAAGTCCACTATGAACTTGTTCAAATATCACTCTATTGTCTTGATTGATACAAAGACAATATAAAAAAATGTAGTCTTAAGATAAAAATGCTTGGTATCAATTAGGTAACAACTTGAAAGTAGATGAGAACATAATGAATTTTATCAATAACTAGTTTGCCAAAAAATTGAGACTCGTGGATACTCAGGACAGGACTACCTCCATTATGGAAGTCATGTCATTAAATAAAAAACTAATCATAATCATTGTAGCACATGAGAAATTCAAGGAGGTCAAAATTATTGCACAACAATTTAGAGGCCACTCCTCTAGACTAATCCTGTTGGATTTTCCACCACACTAGACGTAGGACATATGGACTTATCGTGGAAACATATATTAAAATGCACTCGAATATAAAATAAATGACCAAGAACAGTTCCATGATTTCATTGGTGTAATTAGAGGAAAACTAATATTCAATAAGTTGTACCTATAATTTGAAATGTTACCTACCATCACACAAGTGCAAGAGGAACTTCTAATTGTAATGTATAATTTGTATACAAAAATGGAAATTAGTGTAACGAAAATGTAAGAGAACCCCATCCAAAATAAAGCCAGGTTGCAAGTTATCTCTTAAACTTAGAATTTGAACATGCACACTATAACATTCTATTAATCAAATAGAGTTACGTATATACATGAAGTATTGTCTCAAGATAGGGAAGCTATCTTGGATGCACAATAAGTTGGTTGAGAGAATATCTCAACCACACACCAAACAAGGAACCTAGATTTAGCTAACTCCTATGGAATAGGAACAGACTCTATACTTAGAAAGTCACAACTAAAGACAAGTAGGAATTACATATTCCAACACACCCCCTTAATGACTACTTGTCTCGATATCACTTCGTAAAATCTAGTTGTGGTCATACATAACAAAGGATATGTCGACGTCCATATAAAGGAGAAACCATCCACCAGAATACATGGGTACCAACCGCTGCAACCGCTAGTCTCGTAGGATGTCCTTTGCATACATGGTTCTGTCAACCATTATCACTGCATACATGTACCTGTATCTACAGATCCCCCTCCAACGTGGGTTTTATCGGATGACCCATAACCATGCTCTTCCGTCATTGGTGAACTCTCACCGACAGTAGATCTGTCTTATATCTCTTCTTTCATCGGCAATTTTTTACTGGATCTCTTCATCGGCGACTTTTCACCGAATTTTTTCATTGGCGACCTTTCACCGGATCTCTTCATCAATTGGTGAACACTGGCACAGACCTATTTCCAGTCCACTTCACTGTTACACGTGGTTCCTGGCTGACCACAAACTGACACTGAAAAATGGTTTTTGGCTGACCACGAACCTGTAATTACAGAGTGGTTTTTAGATTACCGCGAACTTCACGGGGATACACATGCCTTATAAGGCTTACAACACAACTCCAACTCCTGGAGTTACCAGGTACATACTCTACAACGACCACTACAAAACACATCCTAGACTTGCTTACTAATAAATGTATGTGATCATCAAGAGTCTATTCCAAAAATTCACAAAAACTCAATTGTTCATTCTCCTTTAATTTCTGATGTTGCTAACTTCAATTTCATGTCTTCATTACATCTGGTGGTTAATCATTCATACAAATTTTAGTATTGTTGAGTGACCATTTCCAACATACACTCATAATGGTAACAATAGTTGGTCATACCAATGTCACTTCAATGATAACCAGAAATACCATTACATGACATATTAATATACACAACAATTATGTATAACTTGCGGCATCCAACAAAACCTTGACATCAATAGCATAGAAATCAGGCACCATAATTCTTTAACCACGCCCAAACTCATGTTCAATGTGCCAAATAAATTGACACCAAACTCGTCCACTCATTTTTTTTTCTCCCTTAGTATGCCATCTAGTACACCATCTCAGAGAAGCGAGCCTTTCAGCTGTACCAGCAGACCCATGGATGCAATTGGGTGAACTGAATAGTGTGGACGTTTCTCAAGCTCCGCTGACTTGACCGCAGTCGGAATGAAAACTAGAAAGATACCAGCCAATGCAATGGCGGTATTTCACCTCCAGTACTTGGGTTGACAAGACCATCCTCCAACTAAACTCCACACATTGGTTGGGTAAGCAGGGTATTTCCCCTCGACATGGTCTCCGTGACCTCCACCCATTCTTGTCAACAACAATGATGATGGGTATACATGTCTGATCGGGATCGACTCTTAAATGTCACAAGGAATCCGTAAGGAAATTTAAGTTCACGTAATAAACATAATCTGCTACTTTGAGCAATGCAGGTTGTATTTTCACTGTAAACCACTGAGAACCCCCTCTCCATTCCTCTACTTGTATTTCAGGAAAAAAAATGGTTTTGTATATTGACCGCTTCCATGGGGACCTCGATCATTACAACAGTCAAAAAAACTGACATTATGGCCGATCAACTAATCATACACAAAGTCAAAACTACGCACAGGAATACGTCTTATTGATAGCAACACAAAATTTTGATTATCAGTATCTTGAAGTGCACTTCTAAGAAGACTCATTTCAACATCCACCATCGAAAAATTTCCCTAATCCACCTTCTGGCTACGGATGTCATGATCAGAAAAAAAAAAGAGGGGTCTTCCATGCTGTCTCGATCACTACCATAGGTAATCAGCAAGAAAACAATGTAAAAAATCACACGACTCCTCTGTCCATGAGATAAATTCTGCATCGGCATAATCCAGCCATTTCAATTTCAGAGCTCTGGGGCAAGCGCATCCAACGCTATCATTTGGGATCAAACGCTTCCCATCAATCCAAATCAAAACTGGTTATGTCGCTCTGTTTCTGATCGACACCACACAGTGCTCTAGGCATGGCTCGCCTCCATCTCCTCCAACAGTGAAAACCAGCCCATCCGTCGACTTCGTGGAACGCTGAGCAGTGGGCAGTAACCTCACATGTTTACATTATAGAGGGGGGAAAACGCATAGCCAAAAACTAGACACATGGTGTTCACCTCTCTCACCTTTTTCTACCAAACTATATATATATATATTTATTTATTTATTTATTCTTCACAGGATTCCCTAGCCTTCATGTGAAGGAGTCTGGCCAAGGCTTGTTCTGATACCAACTTAAAATATAAACATGCACACTATAACATTCTATTAATCAAATAGAGTTACATATATACATGAAGTATTGAAGCTATTTTGGACACACAATAAATTGGTTGAGAGAATATCTCAACCACACACCAAACAAGAAATCTAGATTTAGCTAACTCCTATGGAATAGGAACAGACTCTATACATAGAAAGTCACAATTGAAAACAAGTAAGAAATACATATTCCAACACTTAACTAGGAAATATAAGACCCCTATTAGCAATTAAGAGCACACATCCGCATCAACACATCCTAATAAATTAACAGTTGACAAACCCACATCCACGAATTTCTAGATAGTAGTGTCTGATCGCATGTGGAAAAGAACAATTACACATGCCAAAAAGAAAAAAGGAATTGCTTAAGTGGTGAAAAGGAATTAATGAATGTACGCACAAATTATCCCACAAATTACAACAGGGGAAAATAATGCAGAAGAAGGGGTCATGATCTAAAGGAAAATGATATGAATTGATTCTCCGAAAGTTGTAGTTAATTTGGGACTTCGATCTTCGATATGAAATCTTGATGTGGATTCACCATTATTTTACTTTACTTTATTTTTAAAATATTTACAATTGGGACTATAGTTCTATAAAAAATTTATAGGGGACTTATTTCCCTGAGACTTTATATTAATTTTTAAGGAATTCATTCTATTTCATCTCACTTTTTTTATTTGAATATTCTTGTTTAAAATGGTTTGTTTCATTCACATCTAAGGAATACTCGATATTACATATTGTAATATGAAATGTTTTATGGTTCTATCTTGTTGCTACATCTTCTCCTCTGTAATTTCTTTAAGATAGTGTTATCTTAAATGTCATGATTTGAATAATGATATGTTTATCACTTTACGTCACTTAAAGAAGAGAAGGGTTCCCATGTTAATTTTTTTACATGATATATATCTTGTCCTATATTTTATTTGATGATTCAGGGGTTCATGTGTCTCAAAATTAGAAATATCCTACATTGCAACATTTTTTTTCCTACACAAGATTATAATTGACGGGTAACCCCTCAAGTTGTTGGATTCTTCTAGTTGACTTAAAGTGAGGAGGATTACACTTCCTCAATTAGATGATTTGGAGATATTATGTTCAATAGAATAGCCCCAAGGTTTACAAAATCATTTTTGTGATTGCATTAGCGATTCAAAATCAAAGGGTTGTCTCATAATTCACATGAAAAATAATATTCTTGTTTAGCCTCATATATTGTTTGGTATGGATGACCATAAAAGTGTTAAGAGAAAAGATCAAAGTGATCGGGGGGGTGAATCAATGTAGTGGAAAATTCACTTCTCAAAACATTACATCAATAATTGATTACGTAGCAGTGCATCAGAAAATAAATTGCATCATAACAATGAATAAAACTTTGCATTAGAATCCATAATCACATCAACACAAGATAACACAATATTTTTGTGGAAACACAAATTATTTTTGTGGGATAAAACCACAAATTATTTTCTTCTTCTTATCTACTTTGTTTACACAGATTTGCAAGCACCAAATTGCTGAAGGCATCGACCCCCAAAATTTGCAAGCGCCCACTTGCAATAGGCTACAACTTTATTGAGGCACCAACCTCGTAAATGTGCAAGCACCCACTTGCAATAGGCTACAACCTGATTGAGGAACCAACCTTTAATATTTGCAAGATTTGACTTGTTGTATGATTTAACTTGATTGAGGAATCAAAATTTATGGAGGAAACCACCTCCTTCTTCAATCTGGTGTGGACCACTTTTCATAATATTTCATACTGGATCCATAAGATAAAATCATAATCAAATCAACTTGACTTTTTTTCATATGTCAAAACACCCGATTACATGCTCATAATTACTTCCTTGGTATCAACAACTATTTTCTAGCTTCCTTTATCAAATTAAAAATAAATTCAACCAATAATCCATTTATAAAAATAGTTTACGCTCAATTTCACCTCCAAAACATTAGAAAACATTATTTTTTCTACAAAACAGTTACTTCCAATGTACACTCTACAAAATTGACAAGGTTCGACGATCATTTTGTAAAATGGTTACCATAGGTCAACTTAATGGTTCGACAGAGTGGCTCTCTATTGGAAAAATAAATCCAAATAAAATAATCAACCATCTGTCGGGTTCCAACCCTTGATATTAGGGGTAACGGATCATACACCAACCAACTATGCTACAACATAACTCATGTAGTGTGGAGTCACCAATTTTATTTGAATTAATTTCGAGGGTCCTTACCATGTGAAAGTCCAACATGCAATCCATGTCACTGGGAAAATTCTAATCAAAACTATCTCTACCTCACCAGGTTCGAGCTTATCAATAATATCACACATAACCAAGTTTTGAGCTAATGAAAATTGTGCCCTCAGCAAAATCAAGTCATCTAGCTGATCCAAAAATATTTCCACATCACAGGTGTCAAGCCAATCAGAATTGTTCCCTTGGAAAACTCCAGGTCATCGAGTTGATTGAGAACTATTAAACCAATCAAAATTGTTCCCTTGGCACACTCTAATCCATTGACCTAAGCTATAACTATTCCACATCACAAACATTGATCCAATCAATCAAGACTGGGTCCTCGGCACACTTCAAGTCATTAATTTAAGTCAAAAATTTTCCATGTCACAATAAAAAGCCAATCAATGAACATTGTGCCCTCGACACACTCCAAGTCATCAAGCTAAGGTTGAATTTTTCGACATCACAAGGCCAACTCAATAAATTAAAATTGTTCCCTCAACACACTCCAAGTCATCAATTTAAACCAAAATTGTTCCACGTCACAAGATCGAGCCATTCAAAAAAAATTGTGCCCTCGGCGCACTCCAAGTCATCAAGTTGAGCTAGAAGTATTCCATGTCACAAGACTGGGTCAATAAAAAAAAATTGTGCCCTCGATACACTCCAAGTCATTGAGTTGATTAGAATTTTTCCTTATCATAAGACCAAGTCAATTAAACAAAATTATGCCCTGAGCACACTCCAAGTCATTGATTTAAACCAATATTGGTCGACCTCATAAGACTGAGCCAATAAAACAACATTATGCCCTCAAAACACTCCAAGTCATTGAGCTAAACCAAAACTGTTCCACATAACAAGGTTGATTTAATCAAATAAAATTGATCTATTGGCACACTCCAAGTCATCTTGTTGAACCAGAAATTTTCCAACTAACCTTGCAAATTTCCATGTCATCATAGGAGTTACAATCATTTTGGTGCGTCCTCATACATAAGGGTGAAATAGCCAAAATAAATCCCCAGATTCAAAGATATCGTGAGAGGAAACCAAGATAATCAAGGTTGCATCTATCTGTAATGCTCCCTCCCAGCACCTTGGAATTCCCAGGCTAATGGGAGGTGTTACTTTTAACTAACAAAACCTCTAAGGTCTCATTATGGAAATGGGGTTACAATATTTCCTTCCTTCCCAAAGTTAATGGAATTAAATTTGGATAGCGCCATCAAATTTAGCTCATCAAGATATTTCAAATGATATAAATTTTACCTCAAATGGACTCTCGAATCAAAATTTAAGCCTTTTCAAATATTTCCCATTTAACTTCTACCACATCAGCAATAGGTTGCCACATGGAACCCACGTGAAACCCACGTGTCCTTTCCATTTAAACAACATCACCTCAATGGTTACTATGTGGCTTCATCAATGCATCCATAATGCTTGTCACATCAACTTTACCTATCGAAACCACCAAGTTTGACTTCTTCATGTGAAACATAAATTTCATGTACATCAAGTTCCAAGAGATATCTAGTGGAGCATGTGATTTTCACTTTGAAAACTCCCTAAACCCCCCAATATTTATGGACTACCTCCTACTTGCAAACACATATAGGTCTGCCCCACATATGGGCTTCCCGGTGTTACGTATTTTCCCTCACTTCTGGATGCCCCAGAATTTCGGATACATCAACTTATTGTGAGATGATCCAGACCCATTTCAATATATCACTAAGGGTCCCACCCAAAATTTCATTTCAAATTCAACCTATTTTCATATCTAGTTCCCCATATTTGGACTCCCAACATGGACCCCACCTCATATATGACCTATCTTGCCTTTTCTGCAACATATCTAGATCAGTTTGGATTCGGTACCTCTAAAAAAAATTAATGGGAAAATGTCCCGGATGTCTGGATTGTCGAATGTATTCTGCAAGCCCGCAACGTATCCAACCTAGATACAAACTAGTGTTATAGCTTCATCCAACCCCGGATAAAAGTATGGATCTTTGCAATGAACATACTTAGAAGTTCGAAGGGATATTCAAGGATTTTACCCAAGTTTCCCTTGATGCATAGAATTTCTTAGAACGCTATTATCTATTGGAATGAAGCCTTCATTCCCATTATAAAATTCCAGACATTAATCGTGGACATGATTCAATAAATGAAATCATTAACATCCCTACAACTAGGCCTTAAAACCAAGTAAGTCATACATGGGAGTCCTCTATAAATTCAAATGTAGTTGCACCATAATAACCCCATAATGAGTCCTAAATACACCTCCATTATATATATTGATATATCATTCATTGCGTCTTCATAACCCCTTTACCAGGAAAAAAACCAAAAATCTTAAACAATCAAATATACATGGCTATGCCAAATAATGAAATACACACATTACAACAATAAACTGAACACATTCGATATTCATTCAAGATCGTGCAAAAAAAAATTCCACTCAAGAACATATTAATAAACATAGGCTTGGTAAGCCCTTCAAACCATGAGAACTTTCATATTAATATTTCATTATAGAAAACCAAGAACATCACATTCCTCCATTTACAATGCTAATACATTCAATGTTATCACACATAAGAACATTACTCATTATCCACAATGCAAAAAAAGTAAATACACTTATCTGTATGAATTAAATGATTACTAGATGAAGGAGGTATTTCAACTCTCTGATGCAGAAGCATTCTTCAAGGTTTATAAGACCTAGGAGTTTTATCACACATAATTTACTAAAGGGAGTGGGTTCCCTTAATTAATTTTTTTTATTTTCCTAAGTTTAGTTTGAGTTCTAAAGAGATTTAAATGTAATTTCATTAATGAAGAATATATCATGAGTTGTAGAGATCTTAGGGATGAGTGAGTAATCCTAGGAAGAGTGAGGATTTTAGGGATCTAGAGGTCCAATATAGTATTTTGGTTGAGTGACGAATGGAATTGAGAGAAGCTTTAGGAAATATTGAGAGATTGTTGGATCTGAACTGAAATTGTTTCATGATTCCTTTTTTGTATATATTGGTAAGCATTTTGAAACATAAGGGGGTTTGCCCAGAGTTAATAGTTTGGGCCTTATGAGGTAGGAGTTAATAGTCTTATGAGTATAGTTGTTAGCCTTTGTAAATATACTCTATTATATTAATAAAAAGCACAGTGTGCAGTGAGAGCGATGAAATGGATTTTTGATATCTTTGTTGTGTGAATAATTATATTTCGAAAGTTTTATTTCTATATGTCCAATGGTGAATTGCAATTCAGTTCTGATTGAGTCATTGACAGAGTATAAAATGCATTATATTGTGAATCTGTGTAGTCAGGAAATTGCTTGATGTTGAGCGATATTGGTGAAATCTCTGAAGTTTATCTTTATGGAATTGATGTTTAAATGTTTTCTCTGGCATGTTTATTCATGATTTCTATATGTGTGAATGTGTGGTAGCTTGGATCTGAATTGGTGTTAAGCCACAGATTAGAATGTCATGGAAGAATTTTCAATCGCATAAGTTCATTGATGAGTTATTGCAGAGAGTAGCATGGAGTATTATGGTTTGCAGAAGGCCGCAACTGTGATTTTACCTAAATTCTAGAGGGTTCAAAATGAAAGCCTAAATATTGGATGGACGGACGAGATCATATGGTAGATCGAAGCGAAAGCAGTGGATGGTTAAGATCCTATAGCAGTAATGAAGTGAAGGGTGAATGGATGGTGGAGATCACATCATAGGATTACAGCGAGAGAATGGACAGTTTATATTAAATTGCAATCCAAGTGGAATATCGCTATCAGTTATTTTTATCTTTACATGTTAATACATCGCAAGGTAAGTTTATAAAGTTGCGATATTGTGATGCGGTTGAGCTACGAAGTGCGATAGGGAGGAAATTCATGGTGATGTGATTTGCGAAAGAGTAGAGTTGTGATGTGATAAAGTTGCCTCGGTTAATGTGAAAGGACGCGTGCAGAAGTGATGTGTATGCAAAGAAAGGTAATTTGAAGTGCTAAGGTTAAAACACTTATAATAAAGGTTTAAAAGATAAAGGTTGTATTGAAGGGAGCTTCCAAAAATGAATTTTATGATGAATAAAGTGGGTCTATAAAGGGTTAAGATGTTTTATGAACCTATCTTAATTAAAAATATTCAGAACATATACTCTAGAAGGAGTATAATCCTGGTTTAAGACGGGGTTAGTAGTTAGCCCTGAATCATTTTTGGTGTCAGAGCGAGACTAGTGCTCTTTGGGGTTTTTTATTCAAAGATTGAATTTTATTCTTAGTATGTGTAGAATTTTCATTGGTAATAGCTCCAGATACAGGGGGTTATAGGCTGAAAGGAATTGGTATTTAGGAGATCAGAACACAAAAGATTTTATGCAGAGAAGAATCCTAAAATGTTGCAGGCAATGAAGACTTCAGCCATTTCATTCAAGACAGACTGCAGAAAGAGGTTTGAGGAAAACAAGATCAGGGAAGGATCTTGTAAGTTTTAAAAACTTTAATGATATATGTATGTGAATGTAAGTAGCAACAATAAATTATAGCCAGGTAGCTGTGACAAAGGACAAGGGAGCAAGTGAAGAAATTGCAGCAAGAGATGTTGTAATAAAATGAATAGAACATGGGTATTCCCAGAAGGAAAAGGCATTTAGTTGGAAGAAGAACTGAATTTCAAACAATGAAAAGTAAAGCAACATATTTATTGTCCAAGCCAATGAAAGCTTAAGGAGGTAAGATCATTGGGATATCTCTCAGGTATGAGTTATATTTTGATATTTGGTCTAATTTGAATTATTTTCACAGTGAAGAGAATGATAGCAGCCAACATAGAGCAACAGACAGTGTAAAGGGAAGAACAGTTATGTTACTGGAAAATTCAACAAAGGATATTTCTATAGAAAAGAAGAGAATAGTAGAGTTCTCAAAACATAGAGAGGGGCGGGTGAGCATTGGTTACAAAATCCTGACAATGTTGGAAACTCATGAGCAGGAGTGCTCAAAAGAGGTTTTGTTGCAGAAACCCAAGGAAATATACCAAGATGATGACTTGGTGTAGGTGACAAGTAAAGACTTGTTACAAAGAAATCATAGAGGATTATTGTAAGCTCACAATGGGAAAAGGGAGTCCACATAAAGAAGCCGAGATGACTATTACGGGTCATGAGAGAAGCCACAATAGAAGAAATAAATATGCCAAGGAAAATGGCAAGGGAAAGAAGATGATTCAAGAAGTACTTGACAAAGACATTGCTAAATTGAAAGCAAGTATTGATGCAATAATAATGTTGCTTGAAGACTTTGAAAGGAGCCAAAGTTATGGTTGGACTATGAAAATAAAGAAGATAAAATGGAATTTGTTGCGGAAACAGATAAAGAGGAGAATGTACATCAGATTAAGAGAAGAACTTAGAGAAGCTGAGTTAAAGGTGAAATATGGCTATTGTAGACCAGAACAAGAAGTTTACCTTGCATAGGAAGGAGTTATTGATGATTTTCTAAACTGTTGGAAAATTTCAGATTAGCTGAGAGATGTGATGATGGCGACATCAAAGGAAGAGGAGCTTTGTATTTTTGAAAGTTTTTTGTATGTATGCAAGTGATGAACAACCTTTAGAAGATGTATTTATGCAGTTTGATGAAGAAATGAAGCTGTTAGAAGAGATGGTTGTAATAGAAAAATTCTCAATTGTACATGTGTTCAAAGACACTAAAGATGGAAAACTATTGAAGACTACTATGGAAGATGAAAATGATGAATCTAGTAAGACTTGGAAAAACAATGGCAGACAGTTTGAAGAAAAAAAGAAATTGCAAATTGCAAAATAAGGAGTAGAAAAGAAGTATGAAGATATCCTTAAGACGGGATCAAACAAGAGTATATGTACAGTGCAAACACTTGAGGTAATGGGATTATCTCTTCAAATTCTGTTCAAAAATTATGAACCTGTATTGATAATTGACAGGAAAGAAATTGTCTTGAAAGTACATAATGGAGCATCAATGAAAAAGGATCTTAATACAGATTGCATTGTGGAAGATGGTAGAACAAAAATTTATAAGGAAAATTTAGTCCAAGGAGGTACAATTAGTCCAGTAAAGTCTATGAAGAAGAAAAGAAAAGACGATAGTTAGGAACATAAGAATAGGTTGGCAGAGGCTAATGCACAGTAGAAAATTGAAGGCAAGGATGCTTTCATGAACTATTCATTTGCAATGAGCAGCAAAGGGGTTCAATGGAATGTGATATTCATGGTGTTAACAATATTTTTTACTGTTGTAAAAGGGACTTTACAGTGGAATGGAAAATATGTTGTATATTGTGATTTTGTTTCATGTACAGAAACAAAGAGAACTTTAGCTTCTAAAATTAGAGATTGGCATATTTTGATTGAAAAGAAAGAGGAATGGAAAAAGCAACTTAGTGGCTTACAGATTTGTAAGGAAGAAAAGGGAAGAATGAAAATAAATATGAAAGGAAGGAAGGCCAAAGAGAAGAACAAAGAACATAATTCAGAAATTATATAGCATTCAGAACAAAGTAAATACAAAGAAGAATTTTCCAAGGCAAGACAGTATGAAGGAGGATATGATAAGTCAGACATGTCATATGCACATCAAGGGGATGACAAATCAGAGAAAACTTGGAGCAGAGTTAATGAGGAAAAAGATGGAAAATGTAATATGTTTTCTAATTTTGAATTATTAACTATTGAATGTGTTTTTAAAGATGAAAGACAAAATTCTCTTGGATATATATTTGTTAATGCAAATATTAGGGGAATGCAAGCTTTGGAGATGCAGAAAATCAATTTTTCGTGTGGAAACAAGAAGATGGGAGAAAGAAACTAGTTGATTCAGAAGTTTCGAATGGAGGAAAGAGAGTTGATATAACTCTTACACAAGTCATTGCAGAAGAGAAAGAAGATTGCAGAGGATGTGAAATTACAGTCCATTAACAAATTTTGTTTTTTATCCAAAGAAGATTTGAATTTCAAGAGTTTATCTTGAGTTTGCAAATGAAAAATTGGGTGAACAATTCAGTTAAATTTAATGTGAATATGTAGACAATTGAACAAGGTTCAATAACTAATATTTGTGTAGCTGATGGACAGTACATAGTGGGAAGGTCGTATGTTCTTGTGTTAAATAAGGAACAATATTCTTTTGAAATTGAGAAGATTCCACTCAAGATATTGGATAAGTGGATGATGATAACAACGAAGGTGATAGGTATGAGAATTTTTAAAAATCAACAAGTCAAGAAGAGACGGAAGGATATCCAGGACAATATAAAGAAAGTGGTTTGGAAACAGAAGAGGATGCTTGTGATAGGGTTAGAAATCAAAATATATGGCCAGGTACAAGACAATGGAACTAGTGGAGAATACATGAAGTTGAAGTTAAATTTTGTTGAGATGATGACAAGACAATAGCACAGAGAGGGACATAAATTTATGTTTCTTGAAGAAATTCTTATGTTCAATATCAATATCAAAACACTATGCGATAGAGATGCTCATGAACGCAGAGCAAAAGGACATCCACAATACATGTTTTGGCATCCAGGAGAAGGAGAGAATGCAACAAATACACCTGCAATTGGAAAAGGTCACACAACCAGTTGGAAGATGAAATCTGATGAATTTTACAAAAGAGGAAGTTGGAAGACTCATGAACATGAGTCCATGAATTATTTCAACCTAGGGAGTCTGATGCAGGATCATTCTGCAATGTTTATAAGACCTAGGAGTTTTATCACACATTTACTAAAGGGAGTGGGTTCCTTTAATTATTTTTTTTATTTTCCTAAGTTTAGTTTGAGTTCTAAAGAGATTTAAATGTAATTTGATTAATGAAGAATATCTCGTGAGTTGTAGAGATCTTAGGGATGAGTGAGTAATCCTAGGAAGAGTGAGGATTTTAGGGATTTAGAGGTATAATATCGGATTTTGGTTGAGTAAAGAATGGAATTGAGAGAAGCTTTAGGAAATATCGAGACATTGTTGGATCTGAACTGAAATTGGTTCATGATACCTTTTTTGTATATATTGGTAAGCATTTTGAAACATAAGGGGGTTGGCCCGAAGTTAATAGTTTGGGCCTTATGAGGCAGGAGTTAATAGCCTTACGAGTATAACTGTTAGCCTTTGTAAATATACTCTGTTATATTAATAAAAAAACACAGTGTGCAGTGACAGCAATGAAATGGGGTTTTGATATCTGTGTTGTGTGTATAATTCTGTTTCGAAAGGTTTATTTCTATCTGTCCACTGGTGAATTTCAATTCATTTCTAATTGAGTCATTGAGAGAGTATAAAATGCATTAAATTGTGAACATGTGTAATCAGGAAATTACTTGATGTTGAGTGATATTGGTGAAATCTCTGAAGTTCATCTTTATGGAATCGGTGTTTAAATGTCTACTTTGGTGTGTTTATTCATGATATTTATCTGCGTGAATGTGTGGTCTCTTGGATGTGAATTGGTGTGAGGCCACAGAGTAGAATGTCATGGAGGAATTTGCAGTCGCATAAGTTCATTAATAAGTTATTACAGAGAGTAGCATGGAGTATTATGGTTTGTAGAAGGCTGCAATTGTGATTTTCCCTAAATTCCAGAGGGTTTGGAATGGAAGCCTGAAGATTGGATGGACGAACGAGATCATATCGCAGATCGAAACAAAATTGGTGGATGGTTAATATCCTATCGCAGTAATGAAGTGAAGGGTGAATGGATGGTGGAGATCACATCGCAAGATTACAGCGAGAAAATGGATAGTCTAGATTAAGTCGCAATCCCAGTGGAATATCACTATCGACGATTTTTATCTTTACATGTTAATACATCGCAAGGTAAGTTTTTAAAGTTGAGATATTGCGATGCGGTTGAGTTGCGTAGTGTGATAGGGCGGAAAGTCATGGTGATGTGATTTGCGAAAGAGTAGAGTTACGATGTGATAAAGTTGCCTCGGTTAATGTGAAAGGATGCGTGCAGAAGTGATGTGTAGGTGCAGAAAGGTAAGTTGAAGTGATAAGGTTAAAAAACTTATAATAAAGGTTTAAAATATAAATATTGTATTGAAGGGAGCTTCCACCAATGAATTTTATGATGAATAAATTGGGTCTATAAAGGGTTAAGAGGTTTTATGAACCTATCTTAATTGAAAAAATTCAGAACATATACTCTAGAAGGAGTATAATCCTGGGTTAAGGCAGGGTTAGTAGTTAGCCTTGCATCACTCTCCACCCAACTGTAGGCCAGCTATAATGCAATATTTCTTGCAGCTAACAACCCATGAGCTAGATTTAGAGTATGAGGATTTAAGTGTTTAAGAGAATTCACGCCAACACCAGTCAACCAAATAATCAAGAAGAGGAGTTCACTATCCAAGTGGCTTATCATCTGCCTCCAGTAGTAAGCACCATAGTGATCCACTATTCAACCAAAAAAAGTCAATAAACCAACAAGGAGAAGGGCCCACTGCTCAAGTGGTTTATGAACTACGTCCAGAAGTAAGCACCATGGTGATCCTCTACCCTAATAGAAATAAATCACAGGGATTCACCCAAGGTTCAGTGAGATGAAGTTTTGTTCTAAGAAGATAAATACACTATACAATTGGTTTATCAACTAGGTTTTCTAGGATAGCACTATAGGAGTCAACAATCCATTGTCTAGGTGGTTTATTAGCTTATTGAGTAATAACATAAGTGGTTTATTAGCCCTAAGGAAATCACGTAGTGGTTTATCAACTCCTTTTAGAAAACATATGTGTGTATTATCCCACCAAGTGGTTTATTAGTCTTCCAACAAGCACCCCAATGGTTCATCAACCCCAAGAGAAGGATTGAATGATTCAAATCCACTAAAATTTTACTAGCCAACTTCTTCACAAGAACACACCACTAGCCTTAGAAAAACATGGGGAACACTATCCAAATCTAAGAACACGAGCTAGAAAAAATAATTTCTTCTTCGAAGATCCAGGTCTACAACCAATCTCGTGCTATGCGTCCTCTTACACAACAATGTTTGCTTGTTCTTTAATTTTCAATTTCTCTCACATTGTTTGTTGCACCGATGAGCATATCTCGTTATGATTTTACGCATATCGGCTCTTTGTCTCTAATCGAGACTCCTTGATTCACCTCCCTTCCCTTTCATTTTGACCACAACAACATGATCCAAAAGGATAGGAATTATATGGGTCATCTTCCACTAAAAAAAAACCCATACTTTTCTTCAATTCTTGCACTAACAATGCCATTAATTTATCATGCATATAGGTGGTGAAATAAATGCAATGGATTCAATTTACACTCAACAATAGCAACTCCTCCTCCTCACACCTCTTAATATAAGTCCACTACTAAGCCTGACATTATTCACATTTCTACAATATTTACATGAATTACAATTCATAGTGACATTTACAAGAGGGTTAGCAAAAAGGGTTGTCACACTATTTGTGAGAGATTCAAGTTTATCAAGTCAAATTAGAGAAGGGTGTCAGGCATACAAGATTCAATCCTTCACCTTTGTTACTGAGCCAATGACCAAACCAAAAGAAAATATTGTGGCAAAGTAAGAGATCTTCCTCAACAAGAACACCTCTATTCAATAACATTGATATTTCTAAAGATAAAGATATTTCAGTTTTTCGTTTTGTAATTCAAACTCCACGTACTTCAAGAATCTCTAAATTAAGCTTTATTCTTCCCCTCATTTCAAAACTCCTAGGAGAATCAAAATCTTGTCCAAGAGTTGAACCTTCCCATTCCTCCATCAAATTTCACCTAAACATAAATTCCTTACACCTCAAATCAGATTAATCCTTAGAAATATTGGTATGGAAGGAGTAGAAGGAGGAGTTGGAGGATGAGTTGGGGGAGGAGGTGGACAAATTCCACCCCTTAATTCACCAAACCCTTAGGTAGTTTCTAGGTATGGCCATTAGATATTTCCACAAAAATTAAATGACATGCTAAAAAATCATCGAAATGGGAAAATGGCATCGTTATAGAGGACCAACTAGTTCCTTCCAGGACTATATTGATAACCTAGCATATGGAAAATAATTTTATTTGAAAATTTTCATTCTAAGTATAGAGGGAGACACTGGAAGTGGATTAGAAACCTGCCCTCACTACAAGGAAAAGACCCTCTAGCGGAGGTTATAAAGGAGGTTTTTAGTGTTATAAAGTTGGCCAAAATTTCCAAAAAAAACATTTGATACAGCATCTGTTTTCGGTAACGGAGGTTTGGCAGAGCTTCTAACATAATTTCAACATAATTAAAAAAAAATGGGTGGTCGTTACAGATGTTTTTCTCATCGGTGCGCGCATCAGGTGTGAACACACCGATACGTTTTACCGTGAATGCACCGGTACTGTAAACATACCAAGCACCGGGATGGAAAACAATTTTCGGATGCCCCAGCCAACCAGTCGCACTGGGCCGATAGAAGGCACTAAGTCGTTAAGGTGCAAAACCGCACAGATCCGTCTAAGTGTGCTAAAACACACCGGGTCGTTAAGTTATAAAAAAAGAATAAAAGAGATAATTGAGTTATCAAATAACATGTCCCAAGTTCAAGTCAGTTGTTTAAAAGAAGGTTATCTCCTTCCTTGCTCTCTAGTGTGTAAATTCTTATGTTAATCACATTCAAAATTGTGTTTGTCCAACTATATAAATCCCTTACCGTTAAGTTATGTCACAGCCATTAATCTTTCCAGCTAAATGTTTACATAATATCAACCCCTCTTTTACCCTTAAGTTATGAAACAACCATTAATTTTTCCAACTAAATGCTTACACAATATCAACCCCTCATTCTGTCCAAAGAAGTTTTCAGTGAGAAAAAGAAATATTCACAATGTCAATGCATCATCGTACACACGATGTCCAAGGACGACAAATTTTAATGTATCCATCGTAATCATGATGTCGGTTCTGTAACTTACATTCAAATTTTGTTTGTCCAAACCCTTGAGTTACGGAACAACCATTGATCTTTCCAGCTAAAGGCTTACACAATATCAACCCCTCGTTCTGTACAAAAATGTCGTCAGTGAGAAAAAGAAATAGTCACGATGTCTAAGGACGAGAAATTTTAATGCATCCATCGTAGTCATGCTGTAGTTTCGGTAAATTACATTCAAATTTTGTTTGTCCAAACCCTTAAGTTATGGAACAGCCATTAATCTTTCCTGCTAAATGTTTGCACAATATCAAACAGTCACGATGTCTAAGGACGACAAAAAGCATTCATCATCATGGTGTCAATAAGCAAACATAAAACCTACAACTGGATTTTTAGATGGGGTCTAGTGTATTAGAATCCATCCTATTTCATATATTTACATTTTAACGGCTGGTTTAGCATATGAGACGCATCTTACTATAATTGAGCTTACTGTGAAAATACGGAGAATACTGGCATTATACAAAGCAGAACGATTCGATTATTTTGAACGAAGATATTATTATCACGAAAAAACTATTGCATATACCAAGCTATAAGATTACATGCTTTTTAAATATATCGTCAATCGCATATCGCGATCATTTAAAGGATACTTATCAAGCGACTCAACCTGGAAGTAGAAATTAAAGTTTTGAATCTTCAGTATTCCCTCAGTTTTGAATCTACCAACATAAGATTTCCCAGCATGGATAAAAGATATCTAAATATGTGTTTTGATGTGTGTCTCACCTATCTCACTCTTTTTTTTTTTATAAATATGTTATATTAAAACTTTTACAAATCGTCAAAAGATCAACTACAGTTCCAAAAAACTATATCCTTAAGAAAAACAACCTGAACATCATTTTATATATTCCATGCAAAATCCCATAACTATATCAACGATCAATTTCTTTCTTTTATTCCTACAACTATATAACTGAAGAAATTTTAAGGAATTCATACGATGTGAAAATATTAAAACTATATAAAAGAACACAAATTACATATAATAAAAATGTCTTTTATCATATTGTCGTTAAACAAATGAAACTTTACCCTCTCACTCCTATTCTTTTCAAATTGACAGCAGACTAATACTTATTATTATTGACAGTACAGCCATTTAAACTAGCTATATAAGTGACTGTTACAAATTGAAGTCCCAGCAATATTAACTACTATTTCATTTAGAATTAGTCTGAACTCTGCATCTATCAAAACATCATTAATTGGCTTTGATCGAATTGAAAGGATGAAAGCCATGTTTGATTGCAGCTTCCCATACTCGAGTAACGCTGTCGCTGTCAATGACATCATCACATTCATGATGATTCCAATCTTCCAGTGCATGCACAATTCCTCCCAGACGCCATGCGTTGAGCACTCTTCTGGGCAACCCGTTCTTTCATGTCATTTTCCATCCAACAAAATCAAGGAATCACCGTCAACATCTTCCATAAAATAATGTTAGTGGACACTGGACACACTACATAAATTTTACAAAGTACTATAAGCTAATTACCTCACAGGCATGCAGATTCTCAAAATTCTTGGGCACACTCATTGCAGGAACAGTATCATAAGTGCAGTCGTCACGAATATTTGGTATGGGAAAGGGAAGAAGTGGAATAAAACGAGTGCTCTCGGGTGCCTTCATCTGATCTTCTCGACTAAGCCATCTGCCGACTATCCATGTCTGTACCATATTCGAATTACTTTAAATAATCACAAAATAAAGAAGTTCAATTCTTCTTTTAAATAATGACTTCAGAATGCAACACGTGGAAGTACCAAGGAAATTGCTGAGCAAAAGCTCTGACACCAGATAAAGTATACCAATACACCAAAATTCCTAATTTCTAAATTACTAATGACTATTACTAATGTCTCGCAAACAATAAAAGATAAAAGCTTTTTTTATAATGATTATTATTGATTAAAGCTTTTGTTATAATGATTATTAGTGTCTCAAAAACAATGAAGAGATAAAAGTTTTTGTTATAGGACTTATTATTAGTGTCTCACAAATAATAAAGAGATAAATTTTTTTGTTATGGATAAGTTTCATAAATGTGTTTGGATGAAAGAGTTATCAAGAAAAAAAAAATATTATATTGAAGATTTTAATTCTCATAATATTCAACAAAAAAGTTTACATAAGGGTCAATATTTCTTGGAAAGCCGAAATTCTTATTGCTCAATTAAGGACTATTTAGCATCAACTCAGTTGTGAAACAGCTGGAAAAAGCCAAAAGAAGTGTTGGAGGAAAGAGTGTAATTTTTCTCTTAATGAAAAGTAGAAACAGAAAAGCATTTCATTTTTTAATGTGAGGCTTTCAAAGACACCATAGAAAGTTATTTTGGTAGCTAAAAGTTATTTTGGTAACTAACCCTTGAGATATTCTATTCAGCAAAAACTTTGTCAAGAAGCTAAGAGAGTTTATAGAGCAAAAACTTTGTCAAGAAGCTAAGAGAGTTTATAGTAAAACTTCGTAGAAAAAAAAAACAAAATAAAAGAACAATATGTCTCGTAAAGTATATTTATCCTAATGAACTTTAGGATAACTTCTCTTTTTAATCTACAAAATTGATTTCAAAACGTACAACATTTAGTCAAACACAACTATGCATGACTAATGGATAGACCCACCTTGCAGGTAGTGTGTGACTGGTAGCTTGTGACATGGAAGAGGTTATGTCTAAATTCCCGAGGCACCTCATGCTTTGATTTTTCGATTTGTTCTTCCGAGTCCACCAGAAGCTGCCGGTCGTTAAAGTAAAATAGTAAGTGAATCAAACTGGAAGACAAAATGGAGCCGTGTTTAATCATTGATTTAGTTTGAGAAATATATGCAAACCTGAACCCTAACCCCACGCTCACAGAGCACTCTTGTTATACCCGATTCCAGCTTGCTGCATGTTCTCCCGGAAATAAGAAGCACCTCGGACGTTTCCTTCTCTCGAATGGAATTCAAAATCAAAGCCGCTGCCAAAGTACTCCCATCAACAATACGAATTCTGAGATTCTCGTGTCGCTTGACAAACAGTTTTCCACTTTCGTTCAAGTCTTCATTCTGGGCGTTATCAATAGGAAAAATTTCAATTTCAACCAAATAGAAGAAAGATGGAAGACTGATGTTAGAAATGAGATTGATCAATACCTTGTTGAGAAGGCCCAAACTTATAACTTTTGCTCCCTTCTTCTCCGCGTCCAATATCGAATCTTCAATGTGCTGGTTAATCCTTTGTTTCTCAGAAGGTAGAAAATACTGCATCAGGCAAACCATCTATTTGAGCCCCTCATGTATAAGACCATGTTATTGCTCATAAGAGCAGTAAATAGAAAGAAAATGACTGTAATCAAATATTTCAATACACAATTCGTCAAAAGAGACTGGATTTATGGATAATAAAATTATGGATACCAACAAAAAAACTGGTCAAATGAGACTGGATTTATGGATAAGAGAATTATGAATATCAACCAAAAACTGGCATGGCATCGTATCTGTGCCTTCCTCAACCAAAGCGCAGACCGTTAATATGGCAGGCTATATAACAAACACTTGTAATGCTGCTCCCCCACAACATATATTTTCTATTTTGAATGGTGTATTGATTACATGTAGCTTTACGTTGATGAATAATGTTGTTCGCATAATGCTGGTCACAATCAATAAGCATAGCACCTTAATACATTGATTGCTATATACATTCTGTAATATATATGTTGTGTAATTTGAATGGTATATATGTATGTTGTATAATTTGAATGGTATATTGATTGCACTTATTTTGGGTTGTTAGCATGATGCTTCGCACAATCAATAAGTATAGCAAGTTAGTACAATGATTGTTATATTCTGGATTTTTGTTAGATTGATTTTAGTCTCTGGAATATATAAAGTTTTAAATTGATTTTAGTTTCATTATTATAATTTTTTTTATTTTTTTGAATGTTAAGTTTGAATTTTGTAAGTTATATGAGTAATGTTCCATTTTTTTTAAAAGAGGCAACACCCATTTATATATTTAACAACTAATAAACAATAAAAATTTCCATTTTAGGTAGTTTATGCATTCAAAATTTTATAATAAAAAAATTCACAATTTTATAGAAATTTTTATTAACTAATTTTAAAGGTCATCTTAGTATCTTTTACCTGTTTTTGTATGTTGGGGAAGAATTTGGGTGAAGCTCTCAAGCATGAAAAGGAAATGCTGGAAAAAGAGAAGGCAAGGACAAAGGTAAGGAAAAGGTGGGGACACCTCGTCACAAAACTTGGAAAGAAAACCTCTAAAGAAAATTATGCAAAACCTTTTCCATGCCTATGCAGTGGGGACACCTCGGTAGGGTAAATCCTGAATTTTAGAATGGGAGAATGACCCTTGATGACTATCCTGGAAATAGTAGAGGGAGATTGTCCTTGTTTAAGCACTCAATCCACCTTTATAGGACAATGAAATGTTTAATGGAAAAGGCCATTCTTGCACTACAAGAGGTGGGAGGAGACCCAAACCCAAAAGCAACCTCCATATTGGGTGAAATGCTTAGAGATATTTAGGATATCCACTTTCAGCAATATCAGCAGAATGTTTGTTTAGGCCAAATGGAAAGCCAACTCCAAAATATGAATCAAGTGGATATGTTTGGGTCGAGTTTTAGAGGTCTATGGTTTTTGTTTAAATATGCAAATAGCGATAGCATTTACTTTTTCAATATGTCAAATGAAGTAGTAGATAATACCGTAAATAATATACCTTATAAGGTATCTAGAGACAGTGTTAAACAATTCCAATTTTGATTGGCTTTTAACTCTTTGAGTTGGCCAATAGACCTGGTTTCCTACTTGCTACCATTTAATTGAAAAATAAAAAGATACTACCAAATTTACAAAAAAAAAAAATTAGAAATCTTATCGTATGATATGATGTTTAGATTTCAATTAATACTTAACTATAAATTGCAATTTTTGCTATAAATATGTATATATTATGTACTTTAAAATGTTTTAGGTCTTATAATTTAGTTTAGTTTAGATTATATTGATTATGATTACCTTTACTTGATATTTTTAATTTTTTTTTTTATATATATTAAAATATCTTTGTATTAAATCTAGATTAATCAAACATTAGCATGCATTAAAACTCTTACAGATCGAGGTTTCGAAATAAAAAGGTGTTTGCATCACCTGAAAAGTGTATCGTGGAATCACCCATGTTTGCATATGAAGTCGATCTAGCCGATTCTTTTCGGCGGTGAATGTTCTTCCAAAAGTCCATAAAACGAGCATGACTGCGTTGTTGATAGGCCGCAACATCTCAATATACCATTTGGAAGAGTATGGCTTTGCAGCAAATGAGGCAAAACCCAAACGCAAATGAAAGACCGACGGCAGGTTTGTTAAATGCGTCAGGCATACCAAATCAACTCTCTCTTTTCGCCCTGTTTCAAATAAGCCGTAAAACATATATTACGTCGTTCCAACTTTCTTAATCAGTTTACGCTTTGTGACATAGATAAATATTGAGCCATTGAGCTTTTTTTATTAGTTAAAACTGTGTGACAGATATTTACCTTCACATGCAGTCTCATAGAGAATATCTGAAGATTTGTCGACGGTTCCATAAAGATAGTCATAGATTGGCATGAAAAGACTGAAGTTGGTGCGCACTTGAGAATGATGAAGAGAATGAAATCTGCAAAACCAATTTTTTAAATATAGAAAGAAAAAAAAGAAGAAGAGAGTGAAATGGCAGCCAATCAGCCAGCTCTGGAGGAATTTCGAAGTCAGACTGTACAACTCGCCATGCCTTTCATATATCATAGTATATACATAAACCGTGAATTACTTACGAGGGTGTGTACACGAAGTATTTAAGAACCGGAAAAATCTTAAATGCCCACTGGGGGAGAAACTCGAAGTTGCAGTGGCCCATGTTATTCATGAAATCGACCCATAAATGATAGCCAAACAGAACACCAATGGAAGTAGTATTGGTGATAGCCAGAGGTAGTTGAGCCATGGAAAAGATTGCTGCATAGATGATATGTTCTGCAAATGGATGCACAACAGCTGAACAGAAACGAAAGCACATTTTCAGTATCAAAGTACGTCTACGGTAATGCAGGGTGAATACAACGTAATGAACGACTTGCTGAGAGAATATGGACGTTTTTCTTACATGTAATTGGTTCCGTTACAAAAGAAGAGTGGTGATGCGAATGGTAGCGGCTATACAGAAAATGATGATGCAGGGCTCTATGTGCCCAGTAATATGTGAATTCGACTGGCCCGGCGTGAGCCAAAGTTGTCACAATAAGACCTTTAGTATTCCACAGAGGCATATTCGAAGCTCCTGGAATGACGGCATGAGCTAGGAAAAGCAACAGGGCATAGAAAAGAATATAATCGTCCCTGAAACACATGGTGTGGAATGATGTTAAGTGATTTCCTTCGGCATATAATTTTTAAAACCTGAGGGATGAACATACCAGGTTCCCTCTCGATCAACTTGCTCAAACTCGATACTTTTGGATTGAATCTGGCGCTTGCTCCGTGCATTTTGATAACGAGAAATACTTATCCATAACTGGTTATGAAGGTATCGAACAGCGACAAAGATAAGAAGAATCAGGCTGAAATTATCTGCCTCTTGTCCTCCAAGAAAATTGGTATGAATAGCCTTGATCACCAACGGTGACAGGAGGAGGTACTTCATGCACAAAAAATCCGACTTCATATTATCAGTCGACAGCCATAAGTTTTTCAATTAAGCTATGGATTCAGTTGAAAAACGTACCTTGAAGTTGCCAAGTTTTGCCCATGGCCATGGCGTAAGAGGACCCGGCTTGGATGCCATCGGACTGGAAATTTGAAGGGTGGGCTAGGATGCACTTTCCTGAACATAAAAATGTATAGCGATTAGAAAGCTTATATATTATTTTTGGAGTTCATTTTTCCCCATCGATGTGTACTACATAAAGTATAGTAGGTAGAGCACTACCATGTAGTGATTGGTTTGCTTGTTCACATTTTTCAACTTTGTGTACTTGATGAAGTAGCACCATGCAGTAAATCATCGATTGGTTGGCCTTCTTGAACTTTTTAATTATGATATTTTAAAATTTATATACTTGGTTCACTACATAAAATACCACAATGTAACAAATAAAAGATTGATTCCTTTTATCAAGTAGCATCATATAGTGAACCGGTGATTAGTTCATTTTATTAACGACAGTGTATTCGATAAAGTAACACCATGTAATAAATCATTGTTTGGTCACTTTCTTGAACTTCCGTAATGATATCAGCGAAATATATATATATATATAATTATTAATATGTACATATATCCAACCAATAAAATAAAAAAAGCAGTCAACTGATACTTAATACTTTGCTTGCAGTGCAACCGACTTTTGTACCTGTTATCCTTTTCCTTTTGTAAGTGCTGTAACGAGAGACGCGTCCGAAGCTTTTACGATGAACACATCACGTGAAAGCTTTTCTGATGATGTTATGTTAAGTTCTTAGGAGATGAAATTATTAATGTGTCCGTATGGTTAACAACTGTTTTGAAGCGCTTTAAGCGGCATCTTTATTTGTCGTTTCCGAACTTTTATTTGTCCTTTCCGTTCTGAGGATGCGTTCGAAGGCTACCAATTATTTTCACGCTATAAAATAATTAATCTGATTGGACATTAGTATATGGTTGAGCAGTATAAATTTATAAAATAATTAATGCTATTGACCAGTATATTTCCACCATTAACAAATTTAAATCTAACAATAAATATATAGAACCCAACTTCATTAATTATTTTACAACCCAGAAAATATGTATCCCCACATTCAAACCTGTTATGATATAGCAATGTCAGAAAAGCTTCTTTTATGTATCGCTTTTAATCATCGACCTGTAGTTACAAGTGCTGTGATGCTCGTCTTTGAATCGTTAGATATTTTCGTTTTCGATGGGTATCTTTCCATTATTATTATAATATATTATTCCAAAATAATAAATCATGATTCAATTCAATAAATTAAAATTATTTTTGAATTTTTCATGCCATTTATGGCCTTAAACATGAATCTTACTGTGCACGACTGCACTCAAAACTGCCAATCCCGAATTTCTGGTTCATTTCTCCGGTGTGAGCTGGGCCACCAGTCTGAGTTTGTTGAGATAGAATCCAATATCGTTTCCGTTCAAGAACAAGAACTCTAGTGTCATATGAAGGTGCGAGGATTCCTTGGTCTTAGCTGCGAGCTTCATGGCCGGGGCTTTAGCTTTTACAGGCTTGTCCGCCTTGGGTTTCACACGCTTCTTCAGCTCCTCCGAAAGCTTGAAGGAGTTCTTGACCTTGGTGAGCTTGCCAGATCTGGCAAGATTTCTCAGCTGAACTGCTAGCAGCTTCTTGAAATTGGCAGGGAGTTGGGATTGTTTTCCGCTCTGACTCCGCTTAACACTCTACTAATTCAGGGTTATAAAAACTGTCACTGAACCCTCGGGTCCCTGCTAGCCGAATGACTCTTAGACTGTTATCGGAGCTGGCTTAAGTTTAGAGAAAATGATTCAGAGATGCTGCATTGTTGCTGGATGGAGGAAAACTCGGTCAGCAGTTTTCATTGGTATGACTCTGTCTTTTCCTTAACTTCTTTTTCTGGAGATTATATTCATAACTGGCCTCTTCTTTTTTGATTTGTATCAATTGCACATAAAAATCTCTCTTCCTCGAACTTCTATTCCAGAAATAGCTCGCGGAAGCAAGCATTCAAAACTTATCTAATTTTCAGGTACTGTCCTTAGAATCTTATCTCAATTTTTTCTAGAGTCTCTGCTAGCATTTGCCTTGATATCGTTTATCTTACTCTTGAAGGATAGAATAACCCATGTTTAGTGGCTACCATTGCAGGTATTTCTTCTTTACTGTCATGATGCCCGGTCTCGAAAATCTCCTCATGGTTGAGCTGACATACTCTCTAATGGACTCTGGCCTTTTCCAGGTATTTCAAGTACTTCATGCCCCTGTCCAAAGAAACCCAGAGAAGTTCGACCCTTCCCTAACTTGTTTCAATGGGATTTGGGTTTTCCTTTGTAATAAGGTTTACCTTATATTTTCTAATGGAAAGCGCAACAGTGCTAGACGTATGTTTGTATGTGAGTTCTTTTCCTCAGAGCTTGAGGACTCAGTACCTTTAATAGTTTTAATCCGTTGCTTTATGTAAATTTGTTAAATAAGTTTTTGTTTTAGTAGATATACTGCTCCCAGATTTGATTCATATAGTTCTTTCTCATGTATTACTTTCCGGACTTATAGATGGCCAAAGATTTCTTTTCTGCAGGGGGAAGGGATTCGAATAATGAAGACGATGTGCTACTGGCGCGTGAAGAAAATATATTTGTGATATTTTTGCTATTTCTTGGAAATCGCTTGGAATCCTTGCTTAAGCGCTGTATTATTTGCAACAAAAAGCTCCTTTTCACTGTCTCTACGTTATGTAGCTGTGATGACAAATTATGGTATGTAATGTACTCTGTTTCGATTTTTATGTGTGATATTGCAAGAAAATTTCATTAATTTATTCTGCAACAACGATAACTAAGGGATTTTATATGTAGCTAAGGCTTAGAATAATGGATTATATATGATGATGTACAGGTTCGAACAATTAGGGCTGGGAGCTCAAGCCCTGCAAGACTCGTATGCCTCTGGAAGTGGTTGATTTAGAGATTTCCTTTGCAATGGCAGCGACAGATAGCATTCTTGATGTTTTCAAACCATTCCTTCCATTTTTTTTAAAGAAACGCAAGGTTCATCAACGTTTAGGGTGTTTCATTAATATTTGCAATGTAAACCCTAGGACAAGCCCTATAAACCAAAGCGTGAAGCAGAACAAAAGAAAAGACATGGATCTTATTAGGAGTATAATAAATTCATTTCCTGCGGTTCAACAAATGAAATTATGTGCTGAAGAAGATGAGTTGAAGATGAAGCTAGAAACCTCATGGCTTTGTACACCAGAGGGCAAAGCGTTGCAAAAATACAGCAAAAATTTGTCTGGGACACAAATTTGGGAGTTGCCTTATAAAGTCCTTCAATTCATCTTGAATGCCAACAGAATGACATTGATATTTCTTTCTGAAAATGATGACAAACTTCTGGAAGTTAAAAATTCGCAGTTGCATATTTACCAGTTTGTTGTAGTGCAGGATTCTGTTGACATTGATTTCTTGAAAAGAAAAAACAAGTCTCCACATTTGGATTTCATGGAAGTCCAGCAGGGAACTGGTCTTCGATTTTGAGGTATGTATATCTGCTTCACATCAAATCAGATTCATCCTCCTGTTTTTTTTTCGAATTTTTGCTCTGCTACAAGGCGGTGATTGTATTGGAATTTGCAGAAATGGTTTGGGATGCTTAGTGGGAAAAAAATTAGGGTCAGCTGCGTATTCTAGGCAATCTTTATCTTGGAAGAATGGGATTTACTACAATTGAATCTTACTGCCCATAAGCTACAATTACTACTAGAAGAATCTCCTAGCAGGTTTCTTTGATAGAGCAACGAATTATCAGGGCAGTGGATGCACAGCTCACATCACTCTTCATGGCATTCCCAACCTGTAAAGTTCTTCATGTCGTAGGAGGGTTAGTTTAATTGTGTAAAAGTAGGAGTGGTGTGATTGTTGCTTTTTAATATTGCATCATAAAAACTCTGGCTTGGACTTTGAGGTAGTGAAAAGGTTGCAACTTGCAAGCATTGAGGAAATCTTATATAGCCAAAACTTGCCACAGAGGATGAGGATTTTACACGGGATACCTACCTTGAGCTTCCAAGGGTTACCTTGTGGTTGGGAATCACAAACAACAAAAAGAAAAAAGAGTTTTCATACTTGGGTAGTTATAATTTGGACTTAGTAATTGACATAAGTTTCTCTATACATATATGCAGAGTTGGTGTGCTACTTACTGGAAGCGGCTTCTTCATCAGCCATTGTTTGCATAACACAAAAATGAGTTCAGAGATTGTGGGCACTTTCAGCAACCATTCAGATGAGCTACTGCAATTTCATTTTAGATTTGAAGCTGACCTTTTGAGTTTTTTTATTTGCAGGATTCAGTAGGTCCAATCCTAGAGGTTGTCACCTCAATCCATGCATGCAGGCCGCTTGATGAAGCTTGTGAAGAAATGTTTTCTAAGGATTTTGATTACTGCACTACTGCTAGTGCAGAATTCAAAATCTTAGAAAGGTCCTCATTTATGAAAATACTTTAGGTAGGCTATTGTTTCCCACTTATGGAAATGTCCTAGAGTGTTTTGGTATTGCAGGATAGTATTTCTAACATTGCCTCTTTGCATGCTCAATATCCACCCTGATTTTGTAGCAGGCGTCTGAGGGTGACTTGTTTGCCTTTGACAGACTGGAATGTGGAGAGATGGATAAATGTAGTAAGAATTTTGAGTTGTGATTATTATGACTTTTGCAGCACCCCCATTTGGTAGTGACCTCTGAGGAAAAGTTCCCCACTAAAGGGTTTGGCCCAATTTCGAACGGCCAATTCGTCGCTTTTCAACACATAGTCGTCACAAGAGCGGCAGTTTCGAGGATGGGCAAAATGTGGTTTGCCATCACATCGCAATTTCGACGCAATTAAAATGTCACACTACCGACACTTTTAAAATCGCTTCAAACAAGCGTCGCTCTTCAGCGTTTCCCAAAGCTTGTCACGCTTTCGATGTTTGTAAGCGTAGCACTTCCGGCGAAATGCGGTCGACGTTTTGAACGTCGCTCTTTCGACGTTTGTAAAGAAACATCGCGATTCCGATGAAATGTGGTCGATGTTTTGAACATCGCTCTTGGTATTGTAAACATCGCAATTCCGACGCAATGTGTTCCGAAATTTTGGACATTGCTCTTGAAACGTTTGTAAACATGTAGTCCAGGGAAATGTGGTCCGACGTTTTGAACGTCGCTCTTCCGACGTTTGTAAACTGTCGCAATTCCGAAGAAATGTGGTCCGACGTTTTGAACGTCGCTCGTCCGACGTTTTTATACTGTCGCTCTTCCGACGTTTTTAAGCTGTCGCAATTCTGACGCTTACAAGGCGTCGGTATACCGACGACGGGTTCAATTTAAAAAAAAAAATGAAACTTTAAAACAGGACAGTAAATCTCCAATATTTGTTATGAATTGTGGGCATTCCAATGACCATGAAATATTAATATAATAAACCACCTCACAACGCTTCGCCTATAAACAATCATTTTTTTTTCACAAGAGAAAAAGCGTTGTTTTGAATATATTATATGAAGTAAAACAGTCCATGAAGTCATTACATTTTCACATCTGAAGATTGGAACCCAAATATCCATCCAGAAAAGTGGAAGTCCCACCCCAGACAATGATAGAAAAATGCCCCATGTCACATACAGCGACTTGATATAAAACCCAGTAACGGTCCACATGGAGATTATCGACAATCTGAGAAAGCATCCAAATATGCCCGAGGCATCTATAAGAAAGTGAAATAGCAGTATGTAGAATGGTAAAGCAACAGATAGAGTACCGACGTCCATTGTTCCAAATACAAATTAAAGTACCCAAAATCCTTGAACAGAGAAAAACGCTAATCATGTGAGGAGTGTGATATGTCCAAAATATAAAAAGACCATCGGACCATATCAATAAACCAACATCGCTAGTTTTGAAGGCAGAGTGATAAACATTAATCATTTTTTTTTCACGAGAGAAAAAATGTTGTTTTGAATATATTATATGAAGTAAAACAGTCCATGAAGTCATTACATTTTCACATCTGAAGATTGGAACCCAAATATCCATCCAGAAAAGTGGAAGTCCCACCCCAGACAGTGATAGAAAAATACCCATGTCACATACAGGGACTTGATATAAAACCCAGTAACGGTCCACATGGAGATTATCGACAATCTGAGAAAGCATCCAAATATGCCCGAGGCATCTATAAGAAAGTGAAATAGCATTATGTAGAATAGTAAAGCAACAGATAGAGTACCGACATCCATTGTTCCAAATACAAATTAAAGTACCCAAAATCCTTGAACAGAGAAAAATGCTAATCATGTGAGGAGTGTGATATGTCCAAAATATAAAAATACCATCAGATCATATCAATAAACTAGCAACATAGACCAACATCACTAGTTTTGAAGGCAGAGTGATAAACATTAATCATTTTTTTTTCACAAGAGAAAAAACGTTGTTTTGAATATATTATATGAAGTAAAACAGTCCATGAAGTCATTATATTTTCACATCTGAAGATTGGAACCCAAATATCCATCCAGAAAAGTGGAAGTCCCACCCCAGACAATGATAGAAAAATACCCCATGTCACATACGGGGACATGATATAAAACCCAGTAACGGTCCACATGGAGATTATCGACAATCTGAGAAAGCATCCAAATATGCCCGAGGCATCTATAAGAAAGTGAAATAGAGTATGTAGAATAGTAAAGCAACAGATAGAGTACCGACGTCCATTGTTCCAAATACAAATTAAAGTACCCAAAATCCTTGAATAGAGAAAAACGCTAATCATGTGAGGAGTGTGATATGTCAAAAATATAAAAAGACCATCAGACCATATCAATAAACCAGCAACATAGACCAGCATCGCTAGTTTTGAAGGAAGAGTGATAAACATTAATCATTTTTTTTTCACAAGAGAAAAAACGTTGTTTTGAATATATTATATGAAGTAAAACAGTCCATGAAGTCATTATATTTTCACATATGAAGATTGGAACCCAAATATCCATCGAGAAAAGTGGAAGTCCCACCCCAGACAATGATAGAAAAATACCCCATGTCACATACAGGGACATGATATAAAACCCAGTAACGGTCCACATGGAGATTATCGACAATCTGAGAAAGCATCCAAATATGCCCGAGGCATCTATAAGAAAGTGAAATAACAATATGTAGAATAGTAAAGCAACAGATAGAGTACCGACGTCCATTGTTCCAAATACAAATTAAAGTACCCAAAATCCTGCAACAGAGAAAAACGCTAATCATGTGAGGAGTGTGATGTGTCCAAAATATAAAAAGACCATCAGACCATATCAATAAACCAACATCGCTAGTTTGAAGGGCGAGATATACTTTGTCAACACATAAAATAGTATCATAAAGCGGATATAGGAAATGTGCAGAGACATCTACTGTTGATATATGCCTCACACAAAAAACATCCATGATAGAGAAAAAATATGTATAAACCCAAGGTCGATTGTATGTTCTAGCTTGCTTGTTCCCGGAAATAAAAACCATCTGCAGAAACCTAGGCTCGCTTGTAAGATCAGGCTAGCTTGATTCCAAAATTGGTAACCATCTGTTGCATCCGAAATGTATGGTTCAGGCTCACTTGTTTCCATTAGTAGCTCGCCATAGCATCCACCCTGTTCATAGCAAAAAGGTTCTTGTAGATCTATAGAGAAAGAGTATAATACGTAGACCATATAAACATGGCTCTGTATTTCCAACGGGTTTAAAAATATAAAACGGGGCAACATTTTTTTTACCAATTTGACATGAACATAGTTACGACGTGAAATATTAATATAATAATACACCCCGCAGCCGCTGGACTATAAACAATCATATAAACATGGCTACGTATTTAAAAAACGGGTTTAAAATGGAAATAGGGCCCATTTGTTTTCTGCGGTATTAAGTTAATCTATTAACGGTGGAAATATAAAATTACACCGAAGTCAAAAACATTGCCCAGACTCATGGCAAATTTGTCATCAAAAAATCAAAAAAGTAAGAAGACTGCCCTCATACGGGGAAACCAGTCTTGAATGTTTACAGAATTCAAAAATATTACAAAGGTCCGGCACAGTAAAATAATCTAAAAGCAGCCCAATTAAGTGGGCCACGAAGCAAGAAAAACAAATTAACCAAACTACTCCTCCGGCTTCTCGATGATTCGGCACCATCCTTCGGAAGGTCCAGGATCGCTAGGTGCTACCTCCAAATTCATGCCACCGCTCCCCTCCTGAAGGCCCGAATGCTGGCCAGCTTTTTCTAAGCTCAGACCCACCGGACGGGTGCATTGTTCTTCCATTTGGGCCTCCTCATGGAAAACCATAGTAATTGAAGTTGTGATTCGTGGGCGGTTCAGAGAGCAATTAAAGGAAAAAAGCGCAGTGCGTGTCATGGGAGAAGGTGAAGCGATGGGGAAATGAGGAGCAGAGGAGCCCATACGGTGGCTAGATCCTAGAACCCGACCCCGCCCACTTCTAGTATCTGGATAGCGACCTGCATGATAATCAACGGGTGAAGTGACTTGGTTGAGGGGATGGAGGGGAGCCCGCGCCGGGGGGTTGACCTCTAGTGCTCCCTGGCAACAACGCATCCTTTGATGCAAGCGAGGCATGGGTGCAGTCTCAGCAGTGGGCACAAGAGGAGACGGAGAAGAAAAATTCCAAGAAACAGAGGAAGACAGACAAGGACCAGACCGAGAGAAATGCAGATATGCAGCAAGGTCTAAGTAGCAATTCAGCTGGCCAA